>CAAKHB010005951.1:0-34921 GCA_901007665.1 Aeoliscus strigatus | reverse complement strand
TTCTCTAATACAGCAAAGTTTGATCCGGATCAAACACTGAGAGCTGAAATCTGCTGAGTCAGCATAGTGTGAAGTGTGAACACATTGGTTGAATGTTCAATAGTTCTGGAGCTGGATCCAGAAGAAAACCACCATTAGACCAAGAGTGAATTTAGTCACTGACTATTGAACCAACAACGATATCAGTGGATTTACAAATGGTCAGAGGATGTTTTCTGGTCAAGGATCTATTGATGAAGATAACAAATATGGTTAGGAAGGTTCATATTTGGTGTCAAAATGTGAAAAAATATCGGTGTCACATGGTGGAAATGAGCTTCTTGGTGGAGTTCTACTGCTTTTCTAGTTCTCGTTGGATTTGACAACATTCTCTGTGTTCATGAGACTGTGGTGCAGTCTACAATGTTCAGTCACAGTTGGAAATGAACCAGCGAATGGAATAAGAACCAATTCATCGTCTTTGGTAACTGACATCCTCAAAGCGTTGACATTTATCAATAGATTTGTCGTCATTGAAGGAAACCCAAGTGTATGTTTGCTGTAACTCCCCAACGACGACAGTCCAGACGTTAAAACTGTCTCGTTTTTGTGAGAGAACTGAGTCTGCCACGGGACGGTTTGTGGCCCCTGACCACACTGACTGACCTGCGGCTGCTCGGATCGTTCCAGCGTCACGAGAAACAACCAGAGACGTACCGCTGATTCGCAACTTCAACGCCTCTGTTTCATGCTCAGTGTTTATTATCTCTGAGATTTTCCACTTTAGCTCCAGCTGTTTTGAAGGAAGTTGTCAGTCAACGACATGAACTGAACCTGTTCACACGTTCACGTTTGTATGTGTTGAGCTTCTTTCTTTATACACCACTTGCTCCTTTGTCTCGTATGAACATTAGTTTGTTTCATTAGACTGTTTAGCTTTGACTCGATGACGTACCTGTTTTAACTTGAGGATAAACTCTATTCTATTGTATGTTTATTGACGATAATGTTTTTGGGTTTTTTTTTTTAGTATGTGAAGTTCAAAGAATGTTGATCAGTTCAGACATTTGTCAAATTAAATCAACTTCAATTTCTTAGAAAACATTTCACATTTGTCCAAATATCTGTTGACACTTTCCGTCTTTGTAAACTTTGTCTCAGGACGACTCTGCTCTTATTACGGGACAGTGAGGTCGTTCATAAAGCTCCAATGAATTCAGTTCAGTTCATGTTGTGTCACGTTCACCAACACTTTGACAGTTCCTCACTTACTTGAGACATTTTAAATTCATGCTGCGTCCAAATAATTCTGCTCTAGTTCTAAAACACATAGATTTGCTGCTGATCATCCACACCAATGTGGCACCTCCAAGGCCCTGAGACACATGTTGGTTTTGTGGATGTGGACTGTTTTGTCTGAAAAGTTGTTGCTGAATGTGTCTGTGACGACAAATCAGCTCAGAGGAAGGAACAACAGATACTTTGACGTCTACAATAATACTGAAAATACTGTGTCAGTCTGACGAAATGATCCAGAATCCTTTAACGACGGTTGTTTGATCCGTCCTCCACATTTCATCCTCGGGTTGTTTCCCTTGATGCAGCCGGTGGCTTTGGAGCGTCCTCGTGATGAGCACGCAGACCTGAAAACACTTTTGGAAATCTGCACAGAGGGTCTGATCAAATTAACCATCCTTGTGATAAAAAAAAAAAAAACATGAACAGATTTGAGTTTTCTGAGTCAGAGGAAACAAAGCAGTCAGTGTTTCTGCAGCTTCATGCCCTCAGCGAGACGCCATCTTGTGGTCAAACTGCACATCTACTGGAGAGTTTTTCCATTTATTTTTCTCCCAAATTATTATTGAATTATTATTATCATCCTCCACATTTTCCACAAATATTATTTCTTTCCAGTTTTATTTTTTTTCCAAAATTTTATTCTGTACAATATATTTTTTCCAAATATTTTTCAAATTAATTTTACAATATTTTCCCCCCAAATCTTCCAAGGACATAAACATGATGTTAAGAAAATATGTTTGAACTATAACAACCAGTCACCATCAGGTAACTAGTTGATTAATCACTATTTTGATAACTGAGGAATTACTCTAATTTGTCTGGTTAATATTTGTTTTAGTTAGTTTCTGCTATTTTATAAACCAAACAAGAAATGGACAAAATCATTAAATCCAATCTTCATCCACATTTTTTCATGTAGAAGTGCATACATCTCCGTATACATCCTGTCCGCTGTCGTTTTCCACGTCGTTTGTGTAGTTTGTGTCTCATCTGTGAAGGACTGAACCAAAGAACAAAGTCCAGCAGCAGGGGGCGCTGCAGGCACACTGCTGACAGCAGCTGTCTTTTAAATCATCCAATGTAAAAGTGAAGACATGAACAACGTTTTCGTAGATGTTGGTTGAAGTTCACTGAAGCTCACGTCCACGTTGTACAATCTGACACCTTCTGGCTTCTCTCTCAGCTATAAATACCAGCAGGATCTGTTCGTCCATCTGATAAGATCCTGGCTCTCAGCACTCACATGTGACCACCCCCCCCCCGCTCCAGAAAACTCAGACATCCTGAGCACTGATACCATCACAGGCGTCATGTCGTCGGTGTTTGTCTAAAGCCCGTTCATGTCGTCCACACATGAGAAGTGCTGCTAACGATCACGGTCACGGTCTCATCGTGGTTCGTCAGTCACAGACACAGTGTCATGACGTCTGATTCGGATACCTGGTTTCACAGTTTGTGTCCAAAAGCCCAGAAAATCTGGACAAAATGTTGCCTGACGTGTGTTTCAGAGGAAAAGAGTCCAAGTGAAAGGTTAAAGTTTATTTCACGTACATGGAGCCATGAAGCACTGTGACTGACGAAGGTGTTCACACAACAAACTCCACAGAAACATCAGTGTGATCACAACAAACCAGAGTCGTCTGAAAAACGACCTTGTGTGGCTTCTTTGACCTCACCTTGTTTAGTTTGGCCCACTAGGTGACGTGGAGGGGGCGGGGCTTATGACCTCCACTGCAAATGAACCGATGAACCATCTTATTCAGTGTCAGGGTTCATGTTTCTGACTTAGAGCTCATGCTAATGGTCTGGACAGAAGATGATTATTGGGAAATGACTGATTGTATAAATGAGGGAACAGACTACTTAAACCTTTACAGCGTGTTCCACTTGCAGTGGGCGTCCGAGTCAGTAGCTCGCGGTGACTTCCAGGGAGAAAACTCAAGTGTCTGCGTTCCTCTTTCATCACAACACAGTGGTTTGGGGCTAAAACACAACATTCTTGTGCTAGTTGTGCGTGTAAGCGACACAATCGGTGTTATTCCACGTACAACTACACTGTAACAACGTTCCCATTGACGAGTACGAGTCACTGAAACGGACGCAAAAGACCTAAGTGATACAAAACAGTAAAAACACAGTTAGTTTATAGCTAAAATGCTAATAGAGTTAGCAGAGCTCGCCGCCATCTTGGATTCTGCAATGGAACGCCCCATTACTAGCAGACGGCTACAGTGTGTGAGAAACATTCTGTCTCCAACCATTTCTGAGCTATGGATGGACTGACGACAGCGCCGCTACGTCCTGAAGAATGTGACTGTTAGATTGTAAATGTATGAATCTACATCATCATCATTCATTATAGATTATATATAGAATTATACCTCAACATACATAATATCCATATCTGTGTGTTGTAGATACAAAGCTACTTGAGTCACGACTGTATGTACATTCAGATACATATTATAAACGGTTTTACAGATTACATATTCAAAAGTCACACACGTCCAAATATACAGATGGTAAATATTTCCACGTACAGAAGGAGACGGATGTTCCTGATGCTCTGAATTCACTGAGCACACGCTCATTTTCCTTCAGCTCCCCAAAGGCAGACAAAGTATTGCTTTTTATTTCACTGACGTCTTCACGGCTGCTGCCGAGTCGGGTCGGATCCGTGTACGACCTGCGGCACCTCCTCCTCCGTATTGCTCTGGGTGTTGTGTCAGGTGGAAGTCGGAGCTGGCAGAGTTTATTTAGTAAAGGTGATGAGGGTTCGAGTCCGGGTCAGAACAGGTCCTGAGGGCCCAGGTGGATGATGAGAGGCGCGGGGACCGTCTGCGGCTGGTAATAGGCACTGTCGATGTACAGGCCGCCTGCGGACAGGAGACACGAACAAAGGAGGGTCGGTGGACGTCGATGTGGACAAATGGATGACACAAGTGAAGAAGATGTAAGAAGATATGAAGTGGACAAAGTGTGCTACGAGCTAACGGCAGCGCTTGGAAAGTTACTCACTCGTACTAGTGTAACTCTTTCAGTGACATTCTAGAATGAATCATAAGTCATGACATTCGATGTGTGTTGTGAATGTTGACTGCACGTTGTCAACTGTGTCTGTGTTTGAACAGCATCATTAACATTAATTTACATACGGAAGCAGGACTAAGAAAATGAAATCATCACACACATGTTATTTGATTACACATTTGTCTCCTCTGCTCACTGACGGTTACTTTGAAATCAGGCGGGTAAGTCGGCCCTCAGCAGAGAAGAGACAAGCTTGTTGCTCCGTTTGGTGTCAGTGCACACCCATAACCCCGCCCCACTTGCAGCGGACGTCCGAGATCGTGCGTCCCTGGGTTTCATCACAACATTGGTCCGAAAAAAAAACAAACAAACAGTTCTTTTGCCTGTTGTTACTACACAGTAACAACGTTCCCATTGACGACAGTCGTGTGTGGGTGAGTCGTTGAAATGCAACAAAAGACTTCAGTGAAGACACAGTTTACACTGACAGATGACACTGAGCTGCTGACGCCATCTTGGCTTCTCGACTCCCTTTGGTAACTTGCTGTCAGCAGCAGAGAAAACGACTCGGACAGGAAGTGGTGTGCACCATTTATTTATGTTGGAATTCATGAGCAAAGGAAAAACAAAAATTATTCAGATGAGAGTGTTTTGTAGATTTGACTTTCCAAACGGAATGAATCTCCTCGTTTTGAAAAATATTTGTTGTAGAAACATCAGGAATCACCAGTAACAGCTGTTGACAAAAATACTCATTTATTGAAAAAGAAAACTACACATTAAAACCTCAGAAAAGTCAAACAGGTTCAATTCCTGAACTCACATGTAAACTCTGGTGTTTCAGGTGGAGGACGCAGGTCTGTCGGTCACACACCATCACAAAATAAAGTAAAACATACATTTCTGGAGAATAGTACACTAGGATATAACGCACCTTAGACCTAACCTTAGACCTAACCCATACCCCAGTCTGTACTCTAACCTGTACCCTAACCCGTACCTTAGACTGTACCCTAACCCGTACCCTAGACTGTACCCTAACCCGTACCCTAGACTGTACCCTAACCCGTACCCTAGACTGTACCCTAACCCGTACACTAGACTGTACCCTAACCCGTACCCTAGACTGTACCCTAACCCGTATCAGAGCCTTGAAGAACCTGTCTAATTATCAGGGTGATTTAACTGACTCAAAGGATGCTCTGAAACATCCCACGGAGCTGATGAAATGTCACACTAATGGGTATAAAATGTCCTTTGTCCCGTCTGCAACAGTGGCTCTGAATCCGTTTTTTTGTATCTACAGTCATTGTAGTCCTGTGCTGTGAGTAATGTTTATTTTTTGATATTGTCTTTGTTGTTGTTGCCTGCTGGCTGTAAACAAATTGCCCCGAGGGCACATTCAAGTTTGACCTTCACTGTCACTGTCTCCCGTTATGGGGCTGTTTGGTTGCACACTAACAAGTGGAGGGCTCCCACTGATACAAGTAAAGTGTGTTTTTCATGCATCCTAGGACATCCTAGGACAGCTACAGAAATCCTAAATCATCATTAGTTCCCCAAAGAAATTTAAAGTTTGAATGTTTTCTGATTCTACAGAAACATCTGATGTCAGAGTCACAATGTTCCTGTAGCTGGTGAGGTGAAGTCTAGGTGGGGTCGGGTGAGGTGAAGTGAGGTCAGGTGGGGTCAGGTGGGGTCAGGTGGGGTCAGGTGTTGTCAGGTAAGGGTGGGCGTGTCCTAATAGGTGAACATCTGGGTAAACTGTGGGAACTCGGATGACTGGGACAACTACTGAGGACAATCTGGGCTGAAAACCTGAGGAGGAGCAAAGGAAACAAACGGAAGTTGGGATGAAGTGCTGATAAATGAAACGGATGGAGGAGTGATCAGACCGTCACCTACCGTAGGCAGCAGGGACGGCGCCCGGCGGGCTGTAACCGTAGGGAGCGGCACCGAAGCCTGCGAGGACAGGAGGCACGGGATGAGCAGACACGTCTGATGGACACAAACGTGTCGTCAAACCGCAGCAGACGACCTGTGGTTGCCATGGAAACCACAGCCCAAGCATCTCTGCCCACACTCACCTGGGGGGACGTATCCATGAGCTGGCTGGGTGCTGATGTATGGCGCTCTGGGGAGGACGGGCACTCGCACAGGTGTGAGAGCAGGGAGCGTCAGCACCGACGTCACAGGTCGCTTTGGCTGCACGGACACGACAGCGACAAGTCATCGGCGTGTGCCCACAGACCAGTGAGTCTGTGGCTGTGTACTCACTGGGGGATTTGGACGCTTCTTCTTGCTCGTGGGCGTTTTGGAGCTGGAGAAGAGGCTGTTGAGGGCGGCTAACGCGGCGCTGGCTTTGGCTACTTTCTTATTAGGACCCGTCCCCCGAAACACCTGCTTGTCCACCTCCACCTGTCCAACAGACACACCCCCCCTGTGATGACCTCTGCTGTACAGATGTCACCGTTATAGGCGTCGGAGGTGTGGAGGTTATCCACAAGGAGATAATCCCAGTTACATGATTTTCACAACAACAACAACAACAATAATAATACATAATAAGGCAACAAATTCCACTAATCCATCCTAAATCATCTCAGGTGAAGTTCATTGACAGAACGCCTAGGATGTCCACTTTGAGGAATCTAAAATATAAGACGTATTTAGAGTCATTTCACACGTCTTTGTTTGGTACATTATTCCAGATGTGTTCATTCAAAGTTTAGAATCTACAAATGAATGAATGAATTTGATCTGTGACTGTCTATGACCTATAACCTATAACCTATAAATCCTACTTAAAAAGACGATGCAATTCAACATGTTCCAGACGGAGGATTGTTTTATTCCTCATGGATGCTAAATCATAAATCTCATTCTCTATCCACACCATGTCCCTTTCTGCGCGAGTTGCCATGTTCATCGTGCTGCTACATGATATATGCGAGTTAATCAACGGGTAGGTTTTTACACCATCTGAAAAAGGATCACGTCTTTGGCTTGAGGAGCAGATGTAACAGCCTTTAAAAATGACTTTTCCACACTTAATTTTTAGATAAAAATGAATTCAACCATCCATTCGTGAGAGGATATTGATAGAGTGGACTTGAATATTTGATATAGACTTGGCTCTTTTTTTAACCAGGCCTATGGGCTCTATTCCACACAACCTTGTTGAAAACACACTGGCAAGACCATGTTCCAGACAAGATCTGCAGCCTCAGCACCTCATCACTATTACAGCAACCTCAGCGCATGTGTCCTCTCAGGGCAAGTCCCATCTGCCTTGTCCACCGAGGTGGAATGAAGAGGGGTCAAGATCTGGAACGTGGGACCCCCCATAAGAACCTATATAGACAACGTATCAGTCATTACAACATAAGTGCCAGGGTGACGGTAGATCCTGGGGGCTTGAACAGCTCATCCAGTGAGCAAGAATGAGTTTGACCGGGTCCTTGGTCCTGAAGAAAGGCAAAGTGACCGACCAGTTCTGCTTTGCCCAGGGAGGAATCAAAATTGTCACAGTGACTGAATAACCTGCCAAGGTTCTAGCAGCACGGAGTCCTTCCAAGAATACTCTGGACCCTGATGGTCAACGAGGTGCCAATAACAACAGTAGAGGCACTAGAGAAGTCCATCTGCCAGACTCTCAGGACACGTCTGGGGCTGAATCAGGCTTGGGACAGCAATGCGGCTCCCTTTCAGATATTAAAGTCGCAGGAATACTTGTGAAGACCATGACAAAGTGGCATGGAGAAGAGACCATCCCCTGAGCTGGGGCATTACTCAGGCGCAAGACACTGGTGGGCTCCGTGGCAACGGGGTGAGTAGGTCCTGGTTGCTTTCCAAAGCCACGATAAGACCTGGACCGTGGAAAGGAGAAGTGTCCGCTGGCTCAGGATGAGATTGGAGTGGGGGAAGAAGGTCGATGAAGCAAGATGGTCGGCATGTCCAAGTAAGGGGCACGGACCCGGTGGGAGCATGCGGAATCCCATAAGATCACCTGGGCGGAGCTTTGGAAAGCTGAGCCATCACACATCAAGCTTCTCATCCAATCAATGTATGTCATCCTCCCTAGCCCGGCCAACCTGCACGTGCAAGGTGTGCCAGAGGAGGGGCACCCTGGAGCATATCTTGAGCTGCTGTCCGGAAGCACTGGAGGAGAGGTGCCGCTGGCAACACGAGCCAGTCTCAAGATCTTTTGCTGACTCCATCTCCACGGCAATCCAGCACAGCCACAGGTGTGATAGTCTCATAAGACTGGGACAGGAGGCTCATCGACATCGGCCTAGCTCAACAGGGGGGCTCCTCTCTGCCACCCATGACTGGCAGCTTGAAGTCGACCTTGGAAAACAGCTCCTAGATCCCAGTTCCCGACCCCTTCTCTCCACCCAGATATGGTGCTAACATTGGAGTCCACAAAGCAAGTGTAGTTCTTCTGGAATTGGTTGTCCCCTGGGAAGACCAAATCGAAGAGGCCGAGGAACGAAAGAGGGACAAGTACGCATAGCTCCAGTGATGTGCAATCATAGAAATAAAAAAAAAAATGGACACCTCACCAGTTTTTGAGGGTTTTTACTCACAATCACGATTACTGAATTTTCACATTTTCCATTGAAACACTGAGAAGTGACGTGTGTTGAGTCTCCAGCTGTCTGAGCCTCACCAGGGATTGACAGTGACTGCTAGCTGCTGGCATGGAGACCGACTGATGTCTCTCAGGATGTCGCTGTTAAAATGGACTGGCAATATGAACTAAACTGACATGTACAGTGTTTTTTGTGTATGGATCCCTATTTGTATGCTGAGCATCGTAAAATGTCTGTGAGGAGAAACTAGGTGAGGCAGCAGTTCTCATCCTCATGCTAGGGGGCAGTAGTGAGCCCAGGGACTCTTCTGGACTCCTCAGTCAGAATCAGTGACAGCAGCTCCAATCTACAGTCAGTGAGTCCAGTCAGCATCCATTTGTTGTACCTTTCCAAATGGAGGATTACACATCTAAACTCAAAGCATTTTATAAACTTCAGTGGAAGAAGGAGTTAATAATTAAGGAAGACCGATGGTCTCCATGGAGACAGAGAGACTTATGATGCTTTTGTTCAGATGGTCATAGACTTATTTATAAGTCTATTTATAATGATAACCTTTTTTTAATGACACAGTCTTTTGTGTTGTTCAGTTTGTGTCAGTCTGTGTGAGGATGCTCATATGAGACTGTAAACAACCGCTACTGTCACATAGTGCTGGAGCAACAGCTGGGAAGCCCGCTGAGCCAGTAGAGGTCAGATGCTGAGGCTTTGCTGCCCGGTCACTTCTCAACTCTTTGGTGTGAAAGGACTGCAATCGAGGAGAGCCATTATGAACACTCTGCAGAGGCCAACTCGAGGTGGCTTTGGATCCGTAGGGGGGGGATCCGTGGAACAACGTGCCACTTGATCACCCCCTGGATGTGTGACCCGGGCGATTAAAGACCCAAACACCCCATGACCCCAGGTCCCTCCCTGGAGACGTGTCCAAGTAGCACCAGAAGGTGTATTCAACTCCTAGTGCTGCCATTACTGTATTTTTAAAAAAAAAATTGACCTTATTCTGTTCTATTTTATTTGTGTTACGGAGTTATTTATCCTTAATATTTGATTTTCATTCTGTATTTCACATCTGACACCTCACACCAAGACAAATTATTGGTATGTACAATCATACTTGGCAATAAAACAGTTTCTGATTCTGACTTTTGATGAACATTTTTTTATAACTTGCACCAGTACTAGTTGTACTAGTGCAGTGTGTTTTTGTACCTCGATGATGAAGCGTTTGTCGTAACTGCTGCCACTCTCTGATATCAACTCGTATTTGAGGCCGCGGCGTTTCTCATTCAGCTCCATCACTGGGTTTTTTCCACCTGCTGTCAGGATTGGACCTGGAGCTCGGGACTGGACACACACACACACACACACACACACAGATACACACTGCTGGGTAAGTAGATAGACACACTGACAACTCAGGAATCTCAGTCACGACAGTGTGTGTCTGTCTGTGCTTCGGTCTAAACCTTGTGTACTTGTTAATAATCCGATGGTGTCTGTGTGTGTGTGTGTGTGTGTGTGTGTGTGTGCGTGCGTGTGCCCACCTCCTGTGCGTCTGTGGAGGAGGTGATGGAGGTGGAGCTGGAGCTGCTGGACATCCGGTCGTTCTTGCCTTCACCATCTGACTTCTCGTCGGCGCTCAGTGAGTCCATGTCTCCATCAGCGGCAAGCGTGAAGCCCAGAGCCTGTAGCGCCTGAGCGAACACACACACACACACACACACACACACACACTGAAACTACATCACAGGAAGTGACCCAAAGCTTCTGTCCTTCACAGACATGCTGCTGTGAGATGGGTGTGTGTTTATATAGAACTGATTTATATCGGATCCAGGCGACTCGTAGCATCCAGACGTACCGCCATCAGGTCTGGATGGTCTCTGCAGGTCGTCGGGTCACGAGCCCTTGAATCGTTAACTATGAACAATCACGTCAAACTCCTCCTCTCTTCTCCAGGAGAAACTCTGACAGTGACTTTGTGAATGTCTCTCCTCTGATTGGTCGTAGTTCCATCCGTTGTGTTTTGATCTACACCCACTGGTGCCGCCCCCCTGAGTTGAAGCGCTGTCGCTCGCTGACTGAACCTCCATTTTTCTAAATGTGGTTTGGCTCTCCAGACTTCATTTGATACAAAATGAAGGATACAAACAGATCAACACTGTATCTAGAAACAAGTGTCCAGGACGATGAAAAGCAGAAGATTGGGAATCCAAATTCAAACCGGTGTTGTGGAGACACAACATGCAGAATGTGCTCCCCCCTCTGTGCCCTGTGTGATGTCACAGCTGCAGCATCACCTCCCCTCACTTTTGACTTTGAACGGAGTTTACTATAAAAAACACTGGAAACAGATGAGGTTGTCGTGTGTCAATGGAAGCACCTTGAGGGCGACCTGCAGCTTGGCAGTTCTCTTGGAGTTCCCAGAGGCTTGGTAGGAGGTTCCCTGGATCTCCACGGACATGGTGAAGACGGGCGCGTGGACGGGGCCGGACTGGGACAGCAGGCGGTACTGGAGCCCAGGCTGGATCTGGTTCAGACGCATCAGGGCGTTCATGGGGTGGTTGGGATCAGTCATCCTCCAGTCCAGCACTGAAGGAAGGAGACAAAGGATCAGTTCGAAACCTGAAAATACTGACATGGATCAGGGTAAATGCTGGACTAACGTATTTATTTACTTTATGTGAGGGCACCCTCAAACGGTCTGGATATTAACCCTTTAACCCTGACGGTCTCCCTGGCGCTACATTCACGCTAGCATACTTTGGAGTACCGTAATTACACAACTATTTGCAGAAAATGTAGAGTGAAAATGAAGTGTCCCTCGGTCCCCGACCTGGTGTGAAGAAGGAGCTAGGAGAAGGAGAACGTTTTCTCCTTTTCTCCTGCAGCAGAAAGGTCCTCGAACTCCAGCGACTGTCAGACTGAACAAACCGAAGACCTGGAAGAACTGGAGCTCTTCACAGTCTGATGAGAGAATCCAGTCACACACAACAGGAAGTCCACGCTGGCCTTTCCCCTGCTGTCAATAGACAGTTGATGGGATTCACTCGGGGTCGAAGCCACTTCACACCTGCAGGCTGCAGAGACGGAGAACTCTCCGCTCTAATATCTCACAGATGAACTGAGAATGAAACGGTGACATCTGCTGACATCTATTATCTCACAGCACAGAGATGGAAATGTTCCTGCATCCATTTTTTTCTCCTGAAAATGAGTCACAACGTATAAGCTTCAGCTAGTTAGTTGGGTTTCAACACTTTAGTTTGTCTGCTCCGAGTCATTTGATGAGTCTGAACCATGGACCCTATGTAAATTAGGTCCTTTCTGTTTCTCTGTCACGTGAGTCAGAGTCAGAGGACATGTTTCCGTGACATGGACGACCATCGCCCTCATACTTCTTTACTACTTTGTTTGTATGAAAATAAAGAAGCTAAACGTTCCGATGTGTGGGAGTCATTCATTCTGTTTTGAAAACACGTGATGATTCACAAACAGATGATTCCTGTGTTTGCGAGTGTCGATCTGGATGTTTTGTGTGTGATTACTGTGTTCACACCGCACAAAACAAACTCCAGTTTGATTAAACAAAATGAAAGCGTAGAATCAAATGAAGTTACATTCATGCTAGCATACTTCTTGTGACTATTTGCACTGAAGAATTACTGAAAGTTACATCCAAGTTGCGTTCGAGTTAAGACTCAGTGATTTATGGGATTACCATAACGACAACAACATGTCAGGTCTCAACTCTCAGGAACCGTTGGACGTTTTCTGACAGCACAAATAGTCGTGTAATGATGGTACTTCTAAGTATGCTAGCACATAGTAGCACATGCCAGGGATTGGCGGTACATTTTGGGAGTTATCTCACGTTTGTATAGCAGATCCAGGTCAGAGGACTGTGTGTTACGTTGTGTTGCGTTGGTCTTCAAAACTGATAATCACGATGAAGTGCTGAGTGATTTAGCTGGAAACACCAAAGAGGGCGTTAAACATTCTGAGGGAGCAGCCTATTCTCCATGTCTTCAGTTGATATTCCACGAGACGGGACAGCGTTACATCCTCCGTCACGCTGTGATAATTAAGTTTCACCACCAACAACGTCTGCCTGCGACAGGTGCGACAGCTTCAACGCTCGTCCCGCAGTGGCGGCGAGCGGCGGTGGCGACTTCAGCGTGAATCTGGACGGAGACGCCATGAATGCGAAGGCGCTAACGGACGGGCGCTGGGAGGAGGAGAGGGGGAGGTGTAAATGTCGTGTGTGCCGGGAGGAGGTGAGATAATTGCGCGGCAGCAGCCGGCGGTATTAATCCTCTCTATCTCTGCCTCCTGTCATCTCCTTTGAACTGCAGGCAGATGAGAGTTGCTGGAGAAGAGCGTCCCGGCGAGGGCTGATTTAATTACCGTGACACTGACAGACAGGACGGAGAGGAAGGAGGAGGCCACACTGTTACCGCGTCTCTGCCTCCAGGCTGGTTTGAGTCACCAAATGTCTGAACTGTGAAGAACACGGATTAAGAGCTGCATTCAACGACTGCAATTCACTCTAAACGGATGTCGATTAGAGACAACTCAGTCACCATGACCAGAAGTCTTGATTTTTAAAAGGAAAAAGCATGACCGTTAGCGTGGAGAACCACAGGCCCATCGAGAAAGATGGAGGCTCTGTTGGTGAGCCACAGACCTCCAAGTCACCGCCGCATGGGGTTGGATAGAGCCACGGCCAATCAGAGAAAAGACAAGGTGACGTTACCAGAGAAATGAGTCAATGTCAGTTTGTTCTGGAGAAGAGAGGAAGAGTTGGATGGAGAGACGAGGGAGTGGATTGAAGGAAACGTCCAACCCCTTTCCTGTTGGCGATTCAAGCTCTTCAGCAGCAGTAGCAGCCATCTTTGTACATGTCGTGTCGTCATCCTGCTGTAACTTTTTTACATCATTTATTGCCTTGTAATGTAATCAACTATCTCTGGGTGTTCAGATTCATTCAAGTCAGTGAGCGATTTGTGTCGTTCTACTTGTTCAAGGGAAGAACGCCTCTGGTTCACCCGCACTCAGCTGAGCAGTGAAAAGAACAAACCGTTTCAGGAGGTGATTCAGTACAGTTCACTGACCCAAAAGATTCGGTCTTTGGAACAAATCCTTCGTGAACGGGATGACAGCTTCTGTCTGAAAACATCTCTCTCACCTCTGTCCTGATGAACCCAATAAACCAACAAACACGACAAGAACTGGTTGTGTTCAGGCCGAGTCACCTTCCATTTGTCTGCTCACCATCTGAGATAAGACAGCAGGTTGTCGTTTCTTCTCTTCTGGTACCAGTGTTCTGCTTTGTGAGACACGCTGAGCTTCTGATAACATCGCTGACACACCTTGATCCCTCTCTCACACACACACACACACACACAATCAATCTTTACTTTTGAGCTGTGGACACCTCATCTGCTCGACTCTCAGTCAGAATGTGATGTGGCGGATTAAACTCCAGCTTCTATATATTTCTTTTATATTTGTCGATGAGAGCTGATATTTTCAGAAGTGGTGCGTTCGTTCCGATGATGACAATGTTCACTCTCACTCACATTCACAGCAGCTGGCAGTGGCTCCTGTGCGACGTGCTAAGCTGCTAATGCGTTCACACATATTCTTACACCATCACCGTCAACACCCAGACTGTTGCTAACAGGAAGGTACAGTGCTGCTTCAGCCGCTTTACTTCACAATGTTATTTCATCATGTTCATCATGTTCTAAATACGACATCCGCTGACGTTATATGGTTATATCATCACATCTACCTTGTTTGGTCCACACTTTCAGATTTTCCGATTGGTCTGAATCTGAAGGAGTGTGTGAAAATGTTGTGTTCACTCAAATTCACTCAAGTGACACAGTCAAACAGCTGAAAAGTTGAGTGGATCGACAGACACTGTCACCCTCAACGTCCTCCGTCTTAGTGATGTAGCAATGACGAACCAGGTGGTGGTGGACAACAGAGACACCAGCGTCACCACGGGGGACATCACCTACCGATGGAATCCAGGCCAATGCTACTGCTAGCTGGCTAGCTAATAAACCGCAGCACATTTTCATTCATTGATGTTGTGTCGTACGTTTGGTGCTTGTGTGTGTCTTCACTGCAGATTGAGGTTGAAGATGTGAAATCCGAGGTTTGATGTCTTGGAAATATTCACTAAATGTGTCAGTTAGTGTATTGGCAGTAAGTTTCATTTTCACGTCATTGATTTCAGACAGAACTATCTTACTGTGCATTTCCCGAGTAAGTACATAGTTTGCACAGTGTACACAAAAAGGAGTAAACTAATGTAGTATAAGATTTGAGACACAGCGCAGAACAATGTCATCTTCTCCTTTACTGCCCGTGACGATACAGCTTCCACATGACCTTGACATTCATGTGAATCCGTGATAACTGAACTAAGCTCTGTATTGTTGACGCTGCTAAGGCGGCTGGTAGTGACGCCATAAAAGCGTCTTTGTCACAATGCGTTTCTTCTTTAGCCTTCTTTGCTAAGTGGTAAACAGTGCTAACTTGCTAATTTGATCACTCTGGTGCCGCAGCTACGTCATACACACACCTCCTTCCAACCAATCAGTGTCCAGGGAGACACAGCAGACATCAGTGATGAGGAGAGAACGTCAGTAGATCTTTGGTCCGCTGGTGTTTATGCAGTGAAACCAGAACCAAGGATCAGATGGAGACAGCGGAAAAAAATTTTGGACGTTCACATGTGAAAGACAAAACAGACTGATTTTTCTGGTGTCAAATTTTCTGAGTTTGCGATTGACGTTTATAACTTCAAATAAACCTTCTCTCAGATGAATTCAAGTGTTATGTGTTTCTCAGGCGACACAAAGACAGTTTTGTGTGAAATGAAGTCAATGGATGGTGAAAGTCACCTTTCATCCTCTTGATAAAATCTCTGTCGTCTGACCAGACATCGTCCCGGAGTCTCTTCAGACAGCTGCCTGCTGGGTGGAAGACAACGGACAGATGAGCAGTGACATCAAACACTGTCTTCTTTTTATCGCCACCTTCACTTTGTTTGTGTGTTTGTGAGGCATGAATACCTCACCGGAGGCTGCTGCAACTCAACACGGTGCTGTCATGTTCTTTTACTGAAATATTGTAAATATAATTTAAAAATAATATATTATAAAAAATAAATGTAAAATGTAAAATAGATGTAGGTGTTTATTTGTAAAAATAATGTATTCATATTTGTAATGTCTATAATCACATAAACACAAGCTATTACCATGGTAACAACTTTGTTGATTATGCTATTATTATTATTATTATTATTTCTCTACTTTGTTCCTGGATTCTTTCTCCAGGGAGGAAAAAAAAAGGAAAAAACAGAATAAACAAACCACACACAATGGACAAACACACACGCACCTTCCATCAGGCCTGGAGTGGGTTTGCTGGCAGGTAAAGGATCCATATTCAAGATCTTGTAAAGCTGTCCGAAGGCGAGGAGTCGCAACGCATGCTGAAACACACACACACACAGACTCGCTGTAATTACTTTTATTTGCTGGAAAACCTTCACATGTTACAGGAAATATAGAAAAATATCTTCATTTCCCACATCGACCATGTCACTCCAGAGAGGAAGGGAGAGATGGGAGGAGAGGAATGTGAGGGTGTCTTCATGTTTCTTGGTCCGCGTGGGGGCCTGGAATGTGAATGTGCATCTGTGGTGGCAGGAGATGTGTTGGTGTGGGTGGGGGGGCAGAGTGTTCCCACGCTCATTAGGAGGATAATTAGACTGTCAGTTCGTGGCGCTGAGGTCAGCGCTGCTTATCCGAGGTCACAGACGTGGCTTCTGCAGCCACTCAGGTATCTTTGGTGCTGACAGGGGCCGCGGTACCAGCGGGGGCAGCCGAGGATGCGCTATATATAACCGTCCTTCCATCAGACGGAGAGCCCGCCTGTCTTATTTCCAGGAAGAAACGCTGACTGGGCTGCAGTGGGCGGCGTGGAAGTACACTCCAGCGGGGAGGTCTCATGGTCTCATGAGTCGCACAGGCAGTGATGAGCACTTCTTCTTCCTGCGCCGCTAATGACTACTCTCAGTTAATTCAGCGTCTGCGGCTGAGTTTACTGGAGGACAAACAGGAAGGGAACGTTTACAGACGCTCATAAAGCAGCAGCTCAATGCCAGACTCACCGTCATGGAACTATAAGGATTCCGGTAAAGACCTGCTGACATCTGAGCACAACGCCAACACACGTTTCTTTCTCTTTTTTTAAACTTTGTCTTTAAAAAAGACAAGTTCAGTAAAAGACTCAATCAATCAATCAATCAATCAATCAGTTTCCAGCCTCAAACCATCCATCTAACTGAATGAGCTGCTGATGGGGTTAAAACCTGCCCGTCGAGCTGCTGCACTGACCTGCGCGCTGTGTGTGATGGCGTCAGCCTGCCGGGCGCTGAGGTGACACAAGGCGTCTGTGGGCTCCCTCTCACAGGGGTCGTGAACTCCTGGTCCTCCTGGAATGAAGAAGAAGAAGAAGCACATCAGTGTTTAAAACTCAGTCCAGAAGCTGAACATACCAATCTCATCGTAGCATCAAGCAGGTCGCTCGCTGGAGCCCATGATATGGATCAGAAAACACTTCCAGGTTAACAGACATTGTCCTGCAAGCGGAATAAAGGCACTAGGGAGGTTGGGATTATGAAAGTCCCTCTGAGTTCATCACCAGGATTTTAATCGTGAACCACTTACCTACATTTGCCTGATTGTTACTGAACAAGGGTTGAAGGGATGATGGTGATAAATTCTAGTTCAGTCTGTTGACCCTCTCACTAATGGTTGGCCTATTAATAATATATTTTATTCATTTTTGAATGATCAGGTTTGTTTGTTCCATTTCCAGTCAGTTTTGTCACAGACAAGCGAGGGAATAGACGGAGCAGGACGCGATCTCTGATGTACATCTTCAGCGGGTCAAACTGACCCATCGATCAATTGTGGATCAGTTCAACATATCTAGAGCATGTCCATGTTCATCTCCGTCATTCAGTGCTGCAAATTATAAATTGTCAAGATTTCCAAGGGCAGTCCGGCGCATCAGCTCTTCAGGAAGGACTGCTTGACAGATTTTTTTGTTTTTTGTCAGTCAAAGGTTTTCCTGTAAAATCCATCAATAATTTTTAGTGTTGAGTTATGTTGCTAACAGACAGACATGTCTGGACCAGAAGCTGCTGCTGGCCCTCTGTCGGTGGAGAGCGTGCTCACATACTGTCTGTGTGTGTGGCAGGCTCCACAGCAGAGGGCAAGAAGGCGGTGAGAGGGTAATACGGTAAAACTGCCCAGAAGATCACTGGCTGCCCTCTGCCCACCCTGGAACACCTGTCCACTTCCTGCTGTTACAGGAGGATAAAGACCATCACTGTAGACCACACACACCCCGCATACTCACTGTTGGACCTGCTGCCTTCTGGAAGACGCTACAGGTCAATCAAGTCTCACACCCGCAGCCTGACAAACAGCTGCTTCCCCTGGACGATCCGTACAGCAAACACCCACGGTCCGATATGCTTCATGCGTCTATCAACACACCGTCAGTTCAGACTGATACGCCGAGAGAAGAACAAGTTCATTCACTAGTTAGAGACCACTGCACCTGAATCTAGAGAGCAATGACACTTGCGATATGGAGGACATGTTGTGCACCACACACTTTAGACCAGGGGTGTCCATGTCACCCTGCTCCTACCTCACCTGAATCAGTCTCTGAAGTTCTGCAGAGGCCCGACAACAAGCTGCTGATTTGAGTCAGGTGTGTAAAAAGAGGGTGACATGGAAAACCTGCAGGCTATGCGGCCCTCGAGGACCGGTTTGGACACCCCTGCTTTAGACCATCTAAATATGGTCCTGTGACCGCACCAACTACAGTTACGGGAGCTTTTTAAAAAAAAAAAAAAAAAACAGTGGTGGGTAAATGCACCCAACTCCCCCCAAAAATCAACGCCAATGGAGGCAGACAACAAACAAACACAAAAACATAACTACTGCCATACATGAAAGTACACCAGGTCCTAAAAAAAAGATGTGGGTCACTTCTGCCTGCAGTGTGGACGTGTGAGTGCGGCTTTACACTGGAAGCACCTGCGCCGTAGTGTCTCTACTACGTTCTCAGAGTGATCGTAGTTCACACCGGCAGCGGACCATGATACCATGATAAACAGACTCTGAATGTTAATTTATGACTTTATTCAGACTCCACAACATTCCTGAGGGATCAGATATGATCGATACTGGTCTTCTCCTCGTCCATGACTTGCATCATGTCTGACCTCCGACCTACCTGAGACTCTCCTACACATATTTGAGACATGGTGGTGTTTTATTTTGAAAATGTGCTTTTCGTATTTTCAAAATGGATTGGATAAGCTATGTAGCATTGAGTGTAACTTCCGGTCTGAGCGCTCTGTGGAAATTGATGCGTCTCAGCTGAACAAGAAAACTTGTGTGTGTGGAGTGTGGAGGGCATCACGCAAACAACTCATCAACACTGTGAAAGAAGACAGAGCTGCCACGAACTGCTGACGAGGGTGACTCTTCACTCACCTGGCAAGAGAACTCCTGAGGCGATACACTCAATGACGCGCCGCAGCGCCTCACCCGGACCTAACGGACGGTTGCAGGTGGCGATGGCCTTTTCGCAGATGAGCTCCAGAGGCTGCAGAGGGCGACAGAGAGCATAACGTGTTGTTGCAACAGCTGTTCTGGTCTCAGCCATACGTTTGGCTGTTTGTGTGGATGGCTTATGGTGGGTTGGGTGCTCGGAGTGAACCGGAACGTTATGACAAGTTACAAGTTGTTGGGCTCGGAATCTTTGGTCCAGACGTCACATACATGAGCGCGTGCAGACAACGAGCACCTACCCATCCTTTGAGAGGCTGCCACACAGCCAGTCGGTTGCACATGTCTCTGAGAATCCTCAGGACGATGACGCAGGACTTGAGGTCCGTGACTCTGGCCTGAGGAGGCAAAACGTACGACGTGACTGAGGAGCAATTCAACGAGATGGATGAAACAGGAACACGGGGTGTAACGTGTACATGTAAATCACACCAGGAAAAGACAAAACTGAGACACTGAGAAACTGAGACAACGTTTTGAGTATTTTCTTCATTTTCAATAGTGAAACTGAGACAACGTTTTGAGTATTTTCTTCATTTTCAAGTGAAACTGTTTATTTACCATCCCACAGGACAGAGATACAGTCTGATGAACCATCAGTCTGATGAACACATTCACCATTCACACCTACGGTCAATTTACAGTGGCCAATAAACTCCACACAAAACGATAACCACTGCCCCACCGTGTCGCCCCTGATAACTCAAATGCTTCACACCACCTGACACAGGCTGACGCCTGACAACGGACTCCAACACACAAACCTGATCCTGATGCTCACCTGGAACCACTTGGTGTGTCGGAGCGAGGCCAGCGCAGCCCGGCATCTCTGTCTGTCCAGGACGTCCTTGTCCTCTTTGTCCTCCTGAGTGTCGTCCTCGTCTGGAGACAGAGACAGGATGAGACGGGAGAGACAAACCTGCACACGCACACACAGGCAGCAGGAGGGTTGGACGGCTAATTATCAGGAAAAACCCACTGATCTGACCCGATGAGCTGAGAGGGCCAATTTCAGAGAGAGAGAGACAGAGAGAGAGAGTCCGTGATTCTCCCAGGGGGTGGCAGGTGTCTCATGCACAAGGCGGGAAGAAACCGGAGTAGATGTGAGCGCATGCGCCTCGCTGCCTGGACGGAGTCTGGCTCTAGATGCAGATCAGTGGCTGGAGGTGATGGAACACGCCAGATTAGTGAGTTATCTATTGCGGCGCAGGACCAAAATGACAGCATGGCGGCTGGTCGCGAGCCAAAAACCAGATTAGCAATGGAATTAATAGGACTTTGGACGGAGGGGAGTGCTCAGAGATGACGCTCGTTGTAGATGAGGAGGCCATCTTGGAGTTCTCTGGTGCGCCATGCTCGTATTTTCGGTCTTGCGAGGTTGGTCAGATGTTTATGTTGGACTGAAACAGTCGCTCCGCACCGAGTTCCTGTGGGGAGCAACTCCTGCCATGACTGGAGGCGGAGCCATGGGAGAAGGACAGCAGCAGTAGAGTGACGACAACATAAACATCTGAACGCTGAGAACGCCACCCTGGAAAGAAAGTGAAGGCTGTCGGTTCTCTGGAGCGGCTAAAGGGAGCCACTGGGGGACAGTCAAGCAGAGAGAGGGAGAGGGAGGGAGGTGGGGGGGCGGGGCAGACTGCAGACCACATGGCAGAGCTCAGCTGGACGCCAGCAGGAAGTCTCCTTCAGGAAGTCTTTATTCTCCTGTCTGTCACATTGATTGATATTGACTATTATTTCTGTTTTTCACTGTATTTTTCTGTTTTTTCTTTGTATTTCTCTGGTTTTCATGGCAATTTTTTTCTGTTTTTCATTGTATTTTCTTTGTTTTTCATGCCATGAAAAGCAGAAATACTCCACAAAGTAGAATGTAAGTGAATGCAACACGCTTCTGTAACAAACATCAAATCTATGACAATCTTTTTGTTTCATGGATGACGTTACAATACATCCATGTTGACTTTGTCATGTCTTATGACATTCTATGAATGACTGTATTGATGGTTTATTGATGTATTCTTTTTTGGCGTGCATCACTGAGATCCTGGTTCCATTGTTTGATCCTCCATTGGATCTATTAATTGATGAAAGGTCTCTGGAACTTTCTAGTGGTTTTAGAAAGTGGAAGAAGGAAAAACATGGTTGTTTCTTATTTACCTCCCTAATATAATAATTGATGGTGAATGCGCTTTTTACAAAAAAACTTTATCATAGTTTAGAAAGTATTTTACAAGTGTGTCTGTGTCTCTCCTGCTAGAGAGAAAATGTTTTTAATCAAACAAAATTTGATGTCATAATTTCCTCCAATGACATCATCATTGTAACATGAACATCACAAATCAAATCTTGAAATGTCAATTGTCAAATTTTTATTTACATTTAATACCCATTTGGAAAATAAAGTGAAAGCACTTTATTTTATTTTTAGACTTTAAGAAGGATGCTAACCGTGACCCAGTGGCGTTCATGGCGGAGCAGTGGGGGTGGTTCTGCAGTCCGTTGCTATGGAGACAGTAGTGAAAGCTGAACAGGATGAGAGAGGTGGAGGACAAACGGAGGAGCTGGTGAGAGACACAGCGCTCCTCTGCTCCGACCACAGACTGAGGACCTTCATGTTCTGCCCAAGGGTCTTCTGGGTAATGCTAACAGGAAACGGCTGGTAATGGCGGGATGTGTCAACATCAGCTGGACGTTTTGCACTCCAGCACTTTTACTATCAGTCTCGAAAGTACAGCTGGAGACGTCTGATGAGAAGCCCTCAAACCAATACGTGACGCGGTTGGAAACAGTCGCTCTGGAACATGAAGAGGTCGTTCCCTCGCTCTTTAACGGCGTGAGAGGAGATCGATCCTACGCCAGTTAGACTCCAAATTCATCTCATGACACGTTTTCAGTTGTTTGTTGTCATGTCCTTGTTCTTATTGTCACTGTCCTTTTTACTTTTGTCCTTATTGGTGTATTTGTTACTTTTATTTCAGTCTTTTGGTGCAAACTGTTATTGTTTTAGACACCAGTGCATTGTCTGGGTAAAATGAAAATGTTTGAA
The DNA here is from genome assembly GCA_901007665.1 of Aeoliscus strigatus. Classification (NCBI taxonomy): domain Eukaryota; kingdom Metazoa; phylum Chordata; class Actinopteri; order Syngnathiformes; family Centriscidae; genus Aeoliscus; species Aeoliscus strigatus. The sequence continues at coordinate 12,287 of CAAKHB010005951.1, read as the reverse complement.
TGGTTTCAAATGCTGCTCAAAGATAAATAAAATACACTTTTCATGTTAAATGATGATGGAAAAAAATGGTAATTGTCTTAAATATCAATTTTTTTTATACTTTTTAATATCAATTTTTTAAAATCATTTTCAGTTTTTAAAATTTTACCTAAACTTAAATGTGTGTTTTCTAAAAAATAAACAACCCTAAACAACAACCATGAAATAAATGTTTTTGTGTGTTTGGGTCCCGTGGAGTCAGTGGTTTGATAAACCCCATTCCTCCTGGATGCAATCAGCTTTGAGGAAAATTTCATTAGTGACCAGGACATCAGATGAGTTCAACTGACACATGAAATTATGGGATGTCCTTCTGATCAGCAGGGGGCGCTCATCCTCAGGAGTCATCTCCCTGATGGCCAGAGACATGAACCAGAACGTCATGGTGACCCAGAAAGAAGTCCACAAGGGGTACAGTACAGAGGGAGGGGGTGTGCGGGGGGTGGGGGGGCGGTGGGGGCAGAGGAGTGTTTTGAAGCCCCTTGTACCCGGGGTTTCCTTCTGCAGAGTGCAGGGGGGGGCGCCTCGTCGGCGGTGGGGCCGTGGAGATGTGTCAATCCACACAGGGAGCTGACCTGTGGAGCTACGGCAACAAAACCAACAGTCAGTGAGCGAAGGCGCCGCTACAGAGGAACAAGTCACACAGCTGCAGGGGAGGGGGGAGTGCAGCCATCCAACCAAACACAGACCACATCTCATTGGTTATCTTTCAGCATTCAGCAGTGACCCCTGACCTTTTGCACTTGAACGTTGAACACACAAATAAGTCAGACTGACACACACTTAGTCTAAGAACAGTTTCTGTACACAAATGGAGAGTTGAATTTGCAGGGTATGGGATTGATGACATGTTAAATTTGACTAACTTTCATTTTTCTTATGTTAAAGTTTGTCATTTGAACATTTTGATTTATGGTTTTGGGACTGGTTTTCATTTGGAGGGTGGGGTGACTGGCAGTTCACAGATGATTTCATGTGATCATTTCTTTCTTTGCCTCTTGACGTATCTTAAAAGGGCATTAAAAAAAGGGTTGAGGTGGTTCTGTTTGGTCAAATAGGCGTCATGCACCGACAGTGCTGGCTGTCGGTGACACGTCAAATACGATATCTGAATTTCAGGCTGAATACACTTGACGGCCAGATTGTCCAATCTGTTCTTCAGAAAAATCTAAAGTCATGTCTTAAGATCTAAAGTAAGAAGTTCAACAGTCTCAAATCTTACAAATTTCTTTGTTTTCTACAGTTACAAACTTTTTCAAATAGGCCTGCGTTATATAAGATGCACATATAAATATGTTATTGGTAATATTGGTACTAGTGGGAGAAACTATGACAGGTAAAAACAAGTGATGATGAAGTGATATGGCGTGATCATCTGTTGGTAACGGTTAAATCTGCTGCTTCTAGTATCAGACATGAACCAGAGGCTCTTGACCCTCCAAAATAAGAGCTCACGTAAGAGGAGCTGAAAAATAACAACTTTGAGAACTCTGTTTTCAAGAATAACATTCATGATGCAGTGTTTTCTTTAGAAGAAACTTCTTAAGCACTTTATTTGAGAATATCACTTGTCTGAAGTTAGGACAAAATGACACTTGATTTGTTTTCTGAGGAAGGTTTTGTGAATCTGGCCCCTGAACATCGCAGACAGAATGTTCAACCTGAATGAACAAAGGTGACTCTTTGATGGAGCAGCTGTGCTTCTCTCCTATTTGCCACCATCCATTTTTCAAGGTTTTGTGGTCTCACTGGGACCGGCGCTGTAAAGAGCCCCGCTGCTCCCCAGCAGCAGCTCAGTTTTTAATATCGCTCCCATTCAAAGGGAGAAGAAAGAAAAACACAGTGGAGGCGGCGAAGGGGAACACCTCGTTATGTTTTGATGGATAAAGGATGAGTTTGATTTCCTGTCAATAATTAACTCAAATATATCGACTGACGAATGCTCAGGATGTTCCAAGAGGACACCTGAGACAACATGACCTGTTTACTGCTCCGCAGAAATCCTCCTCCTTCAGCCATCTGCTCCCGGCTCCCGTCCTCATTCTCCCCTTTCTAGCGGTCATTTGTACCCTCCAGTGTGTCCCTCCCCCTTTGCCATCTGCTGTCACATAAAAAGGTCAAATGTCCTGTCGAAGGAGGACGTACCTTCTTCTGCGGTGCTGTGCTCCCGCCTCATGTCTAAGGAGGAGAGTGTGATCTTCAGAGACAGCTGGGGGTGTTTGGTGCTGCACACCTGGATGGCTGCATCCTGCGCACACGATCTCACCTCGTATTTGTCCTCCGTCATCGTCTGAAAGGCAGGAAGTGATCCGGTATCAACTGCCGATCATGTCAAGGTTCATGAACTGAGGCACTGATCTCGTCTCCGTGGGGTGTCACATTGTGACACGGGCGCTCACAGACACCGCTCTCACCGACCACACATGAAACGATTTGTCTCAGGATGATGTCGTAACGTTGTTGTCTGCCGACCCCGATTTGTCAAAGTCTAGGATATCCCCACACTTGTTTGTGTTCCTGAAACTGCCAGCGCCGATGTTACCTCTGCCAGGAGGTTGTTTTCACCTGCGTTTATTCGTCTGTGTGTAAACGCTGCTGATGGACCAGGACCAGATGATTACATGTTGGCAGTGTTCTGGAACCATCTGTTGAAGGATTCTTACTCATTGTCAGATACCACCCAAGGATGGAGGTTTGTTTTTGATTGACTATTGATGAAACAGAGCTCAGAGGTCATCGTTTGTCTAACAAGTGAGTGCTAATGATTTTTTTAATAACTCTTTGGAGTAGACTAAGTGAATGTAGAACGATATCAAGCTCCGTGGTGGAGGTCTGAAGTCTCTGAGTTTGTTGTTTTCTAGTTTCTTATGTATCTCCTCAGTAATTGACATGAAAGAATATGACTGTATGGAGCTCCGTGTTAAAACTTTTGTCCCTGTCACCGTTGTCCCTGGTCTCCCCTGTGAGATTTCTTTGGTATAAAAAGTAAAAACACACATCTGTTCCTCCTGGAGGGGCGTGTTGCCTTCAGCGCCATGTTTTTCCAGTGCGTTCTCTGAGTGTTGTCTCTGTCAGCGCTCCACCTGTCAGTCTCTGCCGGCTCGGCCCAGGAAATGAGAGTTTCAAACACTTTCTCTCCTGGATGATGCTCGCGTGCTGCAGCGATGGCAGGTAATTAACTGAGACACATCTCAGCCTCAGACCATTGTTATCTGGCAGATGTTTGTGTGTGTGTGTGTGTGTGTGTCATCACATATCTGTCCAACTCAGGTGTATTTTACTTTTCGCAACTGCTCTATTTTCTACTATTTTATATTTCTATTCTTGGTTGGAGCAGCTGCGACAAACAAAGTCATCAGTGTCTCCTTCTAAAGAGTATCATGGATCGTACGAATGCTGAAATATATCAGGATACATTCTGTGTTAGAACATTAGTAGACAGTTTTTAACATATTTACAACGTACAATCAGATATGTCATAGACATGGTGACGTCATCCTGATGTGATTGTGATCTTTACAGTGGTGGCCATGTGATGCACACTGGCCCTTTATTTTCCGATGACATCACTGGAGAAATGTCTGTAAAGCAGCACATGCTCCTCCGAAGACATTAACGACACGCGTGGACTGAGACAATTCTGCAGAGGAAGGGTCATGACATCATCAGCTCAGGACAGATGGGTTGAACATGCAGGAAAAACGGTGTCATCTTCACGCTGATTCACTCTGGGACCTGGTTTCAAAAATGATCGTATTTAGGCTCAAAGACGCCGGTTCTGACGCCGGCCCAGCGATAAAAAACGTTTGCCAATTCACCCGTACACATCTCCGTATGGACACGGGCAGACATTTTATTTTAAATTTTTTTTTTTATTTAATTGAATAGAATTTTATTTATTTTTTCTTCAATAAGCTTTTGACTTTTGCAAACGTCACTCACGCGATCTGTAGCACATAAAACAACACAGCTTCGTCCTCTCAGAGGACAAACACTGACACAACTCTCTGTTGGATGTAGCACTCAGATGTCCCAGAGTAAAGACCATTTTATACTTCTGCGTCCAATCAACAGCGTGACGTGCAACGCGGCAACGTGGACCATCACCCTGGATTTACACCGACTGCGTTGCGTTGCGTCTCCGATCCGTCTCAGCTCCGTCAGTCCGCAGTGCTGCGTCGCAAATACTTCTAACGGATACTGGAGCTGAGACGCATAAATCTAGCACAAAATCCATAGAGCGGGGCAGGAAGTCCAACACAGAAACAAAATAAATATCCGGTTACTTTTCACAATAAAACGCTCGACGTTGACGCCAGATCGTATTTCACACTATTTCATCAGTACTTTCAACACAATACATTTATTAAGAGTATTTATTTACGAACGAGCTACTTTCCCGTGGTAAAATCACAAAACACTGAAAAAAAAGTCCAACACAAGCAAGTCCGACTCTCCTCTGTGTCTCCCACCTGGAGACACTTGTGTTTCTTCCTGGATTTATCACACATACATGTAGTTTCGCACGATTATACGTGTTTTCACCGCGGGAACTTGTCGGTCACGTGACTGACGCTCGGAGCCGCGACTCAGTAGAAACGCATCCAGTGTAAATGGACGGAGCGTGCTGACCGAGCAAAGACGGATCGGAGACGCAACGCAACGCACACGCAGCCGGTGTAAATCCAGGGTCAGTCAGGTGACTTTCCCAGCTTTCGGAACAGGACTTCCGTATGAAAATAGTGAAAATAGAACCGACCAAATGGTGATTTTTGAAAAAAGTGAGAGGAAAATTATGCTGAACTTGTTACTGTGGAAACAAGATCTGCTGGTTTTCTGTCGCTGTCACTTGAAGTGAACGGAGAAAAACCAATAACCAATAACCTGAAAAAAACACGGCAGTGAGATTCAACACAAAGCCGAGACAGTCTGAGACAGACAGATTCAGGAGTATTAACGCGTAGGGCCTCTGGAAATGGGCAGAAATGGGCCATCACCACAATGTGGAGGTGTGTCCGATCGTACCTGGATCTGCAGGGGCAGATTGGCGCTGACGGTGTACAACAGCAGCTTGGTGGGTTTCTCTCTGCACATCAGCACCAGCTCCAGGTCCATGTCGTCTTTGATCAGCAGGCCGTTGGCCAGCAGGCCGACGCGCGTCACCCCGCACAGCACCGACGTGGCATCGGGCCTGAGGGCAGATGGGTGATGGCCGGCGTTAGAATGATGATTCCACTTCCTGTGGGGACATTAGGGGTGGGCGACATGGACCAAATGTCCTATCTTGATATATTCAGGCTGAATGGAGATATACGATATACTGTATATCTCCATATTTTTTCCGCAAACTGAGAGCGAATGTTCAGTCAACGTCAAAGCCAAACATGACATGTCACAAGTAGTTGAAACCAAAAAGGGTTAAAGGGTTCATGTGCTCCAGTGGTTCATGACCAGATGGATCTGCATAAACTCAATTAATTCAAACATGTTTTGACCTCTGGCCTTTGCGATGAGGTGACACAGCTCTAAAACAGTTTGTCCCATCACGTGACTGATAACTGGATGACTCACTGCCCCCCAGCGGTGTCCTCCTCTGCTGCGTCCTCGCCAGCCTCTCCGTCAGCAGCGCTCCTCCCTGATGGGTTGCTGAGGCTGTCCATCCAATCGGAGACTTTCTTCAGGGCCCCTTCCACCGTGGACACCAGCGTCTGAACAGCTTCCAGCTCCTCCGGGGCCGGGTAGATGCTGGCGTGCTTGGCCATGACATGGCGGTCATCGCTAGCAAACGATCGAAATGACCTCTGGGTTCAAAACCGAGAAGACAGAGATGATGATTTGTACTTGAAGGAGCTCGTACCCAGCGTGATCCCTCAGCGGGTCGGAGACGGGAGCAAGGAGGAAACCAGCCTGCTAATGGACTTCAATGGGCTCTTGCATGAATTAAACCCGCGACCTTTACAACATGTGACCTTCATCGTGCGACTTTGTCTGCTAATTGTGATTGTTAGCAGCAGTGAACATTCTGATGGAGTATGTGTGTGAAGTTCCCCAGGTCGCAGCTATGTCGGCGACATTTTTGGATAATTGCTGAAAAGAAAAACTTGTTTCTGCCTCTCTTTCAGCAGGTTTGGACAGATTTCACCAAGAGTGAAAACAAGGGTTCAAACACTGACTGACGGTTCCAATAAAAAAAAAATTCTGCTCATGAACCCACCAGTTTCGTTGGACCGATCTGCACAGTTACGCCGAATGTCGGCTTTAATATTTCAGCTTGACGTGTGTCAAAAGTCAAAATAATTGTCATATGTAAAACTGCTCTTTGTTTCCCTCCAAATTGGAAACATTTGGAAATCTGGATTTAGAAAAAAAGTGGAATAATCACATTTGGAAAATGTATAATCGTGGCATTCCTCGTGCACAGGCTGTGTTTCTAGAGGGAAGTGCACACCGACTGCGGCTCTGAAGGTGAACAGGTCCACGGACTCTGGGGTTATTAATTAAAAGGTGATGTCACTTCAGAGAAACCAATCTGGACTATTAGCTCGCTGCAGGCGCAGCACAGCGTTCAGAACATGAATTTTCTCTGAACTCAAGCACACTGTTTTTGAATTCAGCTCCTGCTGTTGTTTTCCTCCTCTTCCTCCTCAGAAGTGACGCTGACGGTTTGTTTTCTGTGCCAGTGACACAAACACCCGTCGCAATCTGCAAGGTGACAGTGATACCTGGAGCGACATCTGCGTCTGGCAGTGTGTGTGTGCGGCCCACACACACACACACACACACACACTCAGCCTCTGTTACTTATCATTAACACTGATCACGTGTGTCTCAATGAAGGGATGAAAGGAGAGAAAAAAGGGCTGATTTGAAGTGTCAGTCCAAGGTCAAACGGTTCCCTCAATCATCCATCCCGTCCTCCTCACTTCTCGGTCCTTTCTCTCCCCCTCACTCACCGCCTGCAGCGTGTAAGCGCTGCTCATTACGGTGAGTTATTTATGATGACGCTTTAATAATTCATGGCCACGCGTCTCAGGGGCTTGGGCTGGAGTTGCGAGGGTCATCTATCAGGGCCGAGCTAATCTCTCAGTGAACTGCCAGGGGCAGATGAGGCGGTGGAGCAGCGTCAACAACCTCAACACACAAACATTAAAGAGATCTAAATAGACGATCACCACTTTCACACACCAGCGCTGATTCTGGACGCCGCCCGGCACAACATCCACATAAAGCAGCTTCTTTTTAATTTGGACCATTAGGATATAGTGATGGGCTACCTACCTACCTCACTTCGTCACGTTTCTTTGCGTCTTAACAGGGACCAACAACATCTGTAATGTTTTCTTTGACATTTCTCGATGTTTGTTCATGTCAACTACATTTACACAGCACAGACATGCAAGGACTTGGATCGTACAAGTGTTTCTACTATAAACATTGAAGTACCGGTACGTGACACTGCAGATTGAGACATTCAATATGACAAAGTTGTACTTTGCTTCCAGTACGATGTATCATTGGATGTTTTAGCATGTCAAAGCTTTCATGTCAAAGTGAAAACAGATTTCTAATGTAATGTCAATGAAACAAAAATGTATAAAGAAATATTGTTGTTTGCGTAATTATCCCCCCCTTTTAAATGCAATGGTCTAATTCAATAGAGGTCCATCCAACTGGTGCCACAATTCTCACAGTTAGTGAAATGAAGATCACCTGAGTGGTGTGTGTGTGTGTGTGTGTGTGTGTGTGTGTGTGTGTCTGTGTGTATGTGTGTGTGTCAAGTGCTTGAGGAGTAAAACACCTGTGTCTGAAGGGTCCAGAGACTGGTTGATCAGTATTCCTGGCTACCATTACACCATGAAGACAGAAGAACACTCAAAGCAACTCAGGGAAAGAGTTATTGAAAAGTACAGTACAGGGGATGGATACAAAAACATTTCCAAGGTAGTGAACATCCCCCAGAGTTCAGTGAAATCAATCATCCAGAGATGGAAGGAATATGACACATGTGTGAATCTGCCGAGATAAAAACCGCCCTCGTAAACTGAGTGAGTGTGCAAGTAGGAGAGAGAGGAATGAGAGGAGCCACCAAGACCCCTACGACCACTCTGTACCAACCTGAAGGGGCTGAATCATTGAGCAACGGTATTTGCTTGTATATTTTTGTTTCATTAACGTTACTTTGTACAAATCTGTTTTCACTTTGACAAAGAGTTTCTTCCAATCATTTTTTGTGAAAAAAGCCCAATTTTATTTAGTGATTGATTTATGAAAGGGTAACACATCCAAGGGGGTGAATACTGACGATGATGATACTTATGGCACTGTAGGAATCGACCATGATACAATATCACCTTGATACGGAGTTGTGATACAATATTATCACGATATTAGGAAAGTACAACAAACGGATAGATAGATACTTTATTTGATTCACAAAGTTCCCAGTACGTCACGATTAATATTAATCAAAGGCGCACAGGAGATGGGCAATTAAAAAAGAAAGATGTTTATCTTATCTCACATGTCAAGATAATCCGTGGCCTATGTATTCACCCCCTAAATCTATTATCTGAATCGAGTATGTCCACGATGCAGATGAATACGACCGTCAACGTTGTGAAAACGTTCTAGCGTGACGTTCCAAACGTTCGTGATGAGCGATATTCTGGGTTCACAGAAACGTACTGATGGACCGATTCGTTGTGGCGACTGGGTTGGATGATGATGTCACAGAGGATATGTAATAGGACAGCAACATCCTTCCACATGTACAACTGAACGTTCCAACAAACCCAACACAGAGTAAAAGACATTGACGGGCGTCTCACCATGTCTGGGCAGCGGGGGGAGGTAAGGGGGGGTCTACGTGAGGACCAGGGTCCCGTCACTCAGCCTCGTCATGCAGTCCAAGGCCTGTCACCGGTTGTGGTCTGAGTCACTGCAGGAGGAGACATAAACCAGTGAATGAATGAACAGAGAAAAGTGGCCGTTGATGACAGACAGTAATCCACTCGTATTCCTCCGGTCCACTGCGTCCATTGAGCTTTTTAAATCCCTTTAAAAGACACATTTTTCTCCCTGGCATTCAACTGAGCTGACTAAACTGTAATTATTTGTGATCTCCTCGAGGTCCTGAAGCACTTACACTTACACTGTGAGCAAGTGACAACGTGAGCCCTACGAGCTCCTCAACGGTTTAACCTGACAGAGATCAATGCTGATCTATCAACTGTAGATCAGTTAAAAATATGTAGAACATCCGTGTTCATGTCTGGTATTCAGTGATGACAACATGTGAAAATATCGATACCTCATGACTTCTAGTCCATATCGACCAGCCCCGGTATGTGTCCTGTTACATGTTACTCTGGTGTTTTTATGGTATTTTCAGTATGAAACTGTACTGATCTGTGCAGCACTTTGGTCACTTGGCTGTGTTGAGTTGAGAACAGCTCCCTCATGTTCAATGAGACGAATTGCGGTAATTAACAGTGAACTGGCCCTCGACAATAAACATATTTGATGATGATGATGCTGCTGTGAAATTGTTTTAGCTTTATGAGACTCACACCTGCAACTTCAATTACGCACAAGATACTGGCATGATTAGATCGATTAAACAAAGCTGCAGCTTTGCCCACGTAGTCAAATGCTAATGAGATGCCCGCGGTGGAGCCGTGTGGGAGCAGCTACGTGACGTCCCGGGGAACGGTGGGGTCGAGCTGAGCATCAGTTAGCTTCCGCCACCTTGACCTGGTTTTCAGTGACAGAGCAGAGGAGGCTGACGATGTGTCACCTCTGCATTTCACCTCTTTCAAGCAGATGCATCGATTTTATTTTGCACTTTTTCTGGACAAAACACTGGAAAAGACACTTAATATTGGGTCCATTGATCATTCCCCCTACAATCCCACACTGGTGGTGTTGAGCTACATCTCACCTCCATTCATTCCTAGTGGGCTGTGGGTAAAGGCCCAGTGGAGCAGGATTCAAACTGACAACCTTCTGCTTATTGGACGACCTTGATGTTTATCTGAATGATATTCTGTTCTCTTTGCTGCATTTTTGTCCATGTCCACATGTACCAAAACCATCTGTTTTCCTCGGCACTGAAAATTTTCATCCACATGTCTCCATTGTTAACAACCCCACAGGCTGTAGTTCATACTCCAGGCCTTTTGGTGGCACTGATATTCACCAAAAACAGAAGAAGAACGGCAGATAACTTCCTTTTATACCAACGACCTGACTTGTGGGGAGTTCTACTATTCTATTAGTAGCAGTTCAGAACTGAAGCTTCTCAGATGAGTAGTGAACGTATTCAGTCAAACTACAAGTTGATTATGACTTAAGCCAGCAAGAAAGCAGTGATGATGGTGATGATGATGGTGATGATGGTGGTGATGATGATGATGATGATGATGATGGTGGTGATGATGATGATGATGGTGATGGTGATGGTGATGATGATGATGATGATGATGATGATGATGATGGTGATGATGATGGTGATGGTGATGATGATGGTGATGATGTGATGTGGTGATGATGATGGGGTGATGATGATGATGATGATGATGATGATGGTGATGATGGTGGTGATGATGATGATGATGATGATGATGATGAACACACGGTGGAACCATTTGACCATTTCAGAACATATTATTTCATCTGTGCCGTCACTCAGCTCCACAAATTATTTATTGTATTTCTTATTTAACCCTTATATAACCAGGAAAGAAAATCATTGTGATTAAAAATCTCTTGTTCAAGAGTGTCCTGACCAAGACAGGGAACAATGATACCGGCTCTTCTAGACTCTGAGCTCATTTTGCAGTTCATTCCAGGCAAACTGAATAGTTTGGTTCTGACCGTTCTGATCCCAGATCTACACCAACGTACCATAAACCTGTGCAAACACTTTACCAGGCTCCTACAGTAGCATGACTGAGAATTAGCATGCAGCTTCAAAAAAATCCCCCCTACTGGCTCATTTTCGAGCAACCTTTCATGTCCCTGAAGAGGGGGTGATTAAAGGGAGATAATTAGGAATACTGCACTGACTTTTGAGGGCCGTTGACGGTGCTGCAGAAGCGGCAGATGGTGAGCTCAGCGTGTGACAAAAAGACAATGCTGCTTTGAAAACATGGCAGAATGAGAGCACGGCCAAGGAATATTAAGAGTATAAATAGATGACAAAAGTTGTGACGTGCTTTAGGGAAGTAAGAGGCACTAAATGATTCAAACGCTGCTTTAAATGCATTGACTGACTCAAGGTTTCTGCCGCTGATCGGTTTAAGTCTCAAAGGGCTTCAACAAATCACGGGAACATCCACATGTCAGTCCGCCGAGCTTCAGTGAGACTTTGACTGAATTCACCACACATCAAACGACGGTGTGAAGGTGGAATACAAATGGTGTGTGCTGGGTATGATGACTGACAGCTCAGAGGAGGATCTACTTCATGCACAGACTTCTACGTACGGCTGTACGCTGGATCCATTCCAAAGGATTCATGACGCTCCGATATGCACGATTCTGATCAAAGATTTTATCGCTCAACTTTCTCCTTTACTTCAATGAGACTGCTGCAGCTAATGGTGCTAATTCAGTTCTCGGTGGAAGATGTGCAGTTACATCTGGAACTACATTCAAGCTAGCATACTGTTAAGTATCTCAATTATTATAATATCTGTTTAAAAATAAGATCAAAAGTCCAACAAAGGTAGTGTCAGTTCAGTGTCGATTAGAAGTCAAGCATCACAAAGGGAAAATAACAGTCAGACAGAGTCAAGGAAATATTCAATGGACCGAACTGGATCAGACGACTACACCAGCACATTTTGGTCCTTCACGCTGGCCGTCATGTCCGATCACGGTGTTGTCGTGTCAGGCTCAGGAGACATGGAATCGACTGCAAACATGGCCCAACCAATCCTAGGTCATTAGGATCATAGGTCATGACCCGAATCAGGATCACAGATCTCAGTGACTCTGCATGGTTCATAGGTTCATAGGTCATGACCCGACATAGGGAACATGACCCTTACACCAATGTTAATACTGTTGACGAAGATAATGACGAAAAAGATTCGTTAACACAAGGTCTGACGGATGTTTTCACAACAGTTTGTTGACATTATATTTAGTAGAAGAGTCTTAGTTACACAGCTTTGGTTGATCGTTAGCGACACACGCACATCTACAGTGACCCCGTCCGAGTTCATGCCATGTCTCAACAACAG
>CAAKHB010005950.1:0-47495 GCA_901007665.1 Aeoliscus strigatus | reverse complement strand
TGGCAGCCGGGGGAGCGTTGCGGCTCAGCTCTTGGTGGTTGTTATTGGTGCGACTCTGACAACACAAGGCTGGGTCTTCCCTCACTGCTCAGCTGAGCAATCAGGTCACCTCATCTTGACAGACACTAACACACGCACGCACACACACACACACACACACACACACACACACACACACACACACACACAGGCGTAAACATACAGACATACGCACGCACACACGCGTCGCCACACAGTAGAAGCAGCCTGCAGCTGTTGCCAATGATGTCAGCCCTGATTTGGCCAAAGTAGCCTTTTGTTCCACAGCATGAACACAGAACGGAGGACAAAGCTACATTTTGGCACCGGAGGAAAACGTTTGTCTGACATGAATGGAGACAAAGGTGTAGCTGTGACTAAATATGCATTTGTTGTGTAATGTAAAGGTGTGAATAACGGTGTCTGTAGGTACCATACACCAGGGATCCACGGTAACACTGTCTCAAAGTGTAAAATGAAAAAGAAAAGAAACAACTTTCAAACTTACAAATGAATAAATAGTATTTGTCTCTTATCAATATCTGTGGGGGAAATATACGTTTCATTTTATAAATCAGCTACTTATGCTTCTACAATCTGCGTGTGCAGCTTTGAAGGAAGAAACAAACGACATCTTTTCACCTTGGGTTGCACTAAATCATCCCAATACAAACAGAAAAAGTTTTCCTCCCCAGCAGGTCGCCGACACCGCACTGTAATGAGTCGTTTAAATCCTAAAAAGTACCAAACACAAAGTTCGGGACCACTGCTCCAGTCAATCGGCCACCTCCTCTTTAACACAAACACGCCAGCGCACAAACTGGCTCTGCCTCCGAACCCCTTGATGTCTGTTGGCACAACTGTCTGAGGAGCTTAATTGGTACTTTCTCATTTTTTCCCCTCTTTCTCACCCGTTCTCGCTTCTCTAACTTTGTCGCTCGCTTTCCTTAGGCTGTGATTGTGTGTCTGTGTGTGTGTGTGTGTGTGTGTGTGTTTTCATGGCAAGGGGACAGAAGTGTGGGTGCCACTAAATGAAACAGAGGCCGAGGCAACTGCACACTCTGTGGCGATGCGATAGAGCGAGCCAACTCCGTTAACCAAATCTTGGATTGAGCCTTGACTAAATAAGGTGCTCGCCACAACCATGCGCGCACACACGCACACGCACACACACACACAAGTTGTCCCCGTGCCCAGGAAGCTTTCCTCCTGCCGATAATGAGGAGGTTTGGAGATGTGCATGTGCCTGTGCGGATCTACAACACAAACATCTAAGACACAAAGTCTCTCTCCATGGCTCGCTCCCTCTGCCAATCACGCATCCGTTTCGGTCGCGCGTTCTGCTTACTGTCACGTTTTGTGTGCGAACCCGGAGTCACATATTTCCTGACACGAGATCCAAACAAAGCGTGAGACACTATTATGCTGTCAGTGACATGTTCGCACAATAATCTGACTTCTCCTGACATTTCATGCTGCAGCTGGTTGCAGCATCTGAGCAGTCTGCCTCTGGAGCTCAGATGTGTTTGGTGTCAGGCGGCGGCTTGTCGGAGCAGTTATTTGATTAGGTTTCTGCTGATTACAGTCTTGTTGGTTACAATAAATGACTCTATCAGGGAGGGGGAGGGATTGTTAGGAGATGAGGGGATGTTGTCGTATTGTACGTCTGCGTAGAGCTCGTGTGTGTGTGTGTGTGTGTGTGCGAGCAGCCGAGCGGAGATTCACAATGAATCAGCTGATATCAAAGAGCACCTGCGAGGATATTAATACCAATCTGTTAGCAGTTATCAGCACTCAGGAGAGCGATAGGATTCAGTGCACAAACGGGCCCCTTTGAGTGGGATCACAGTGAAAGGAAACGCGTCGAGCTGTCGGGTCGAAGAACAAACACAAACAGTAAAGAATCTGTCTTTACAGCCTCCGTCAAATATTCAACAAATTAATTTACAGTGGTTCTGCTACTGATGAACGAGAAAGAAAGGAACAAACTGTAATTATTCCCGTCCATATGATGCGATTCCTATGGGAGCGGGAGGGGGGGCATTATTAGAACATTATAGGGCTTGATGTTCAGTGGCTCCGCATCTGATCAGAGGTCAGATTTGTGAAGATATTTTTAAAGACCGATATGATATCCTGTTTAGTAAAGCAATTTCTGGCAGCCTCCATGCGGAACAAAAGGGCAGAGTTCACCGAGGAGCAGAAAGAACTTGTGCCCGGAAAAATGAGGGCTGCAAAGTAAAATAGAAAATCATTTGAAGGGATTTTATAGATTGCAGATTTAATGTCTATCTGATGGAAAGAGAGAGAGAGAGATCAGAAATAATCCTCTTAGCTGTTTGTTTGGTAATCTGATTTAGTCCGATTTTTTCGGCTGCTATCTGTGGTTGTGGTTACTGATGCCGTCTCTGGACTGACCACAGCCATTTTCACCTTCAACAAACCCCCATCTTCCACTCTGCTGTATCAGGGTTTAGCTGGACATATTAACAAAATATCACAAATGTAAATCCCTCGCACAGATCTCCAAATCAAGCAGTGTGCTTATGAAATGATTCCCGCCTCTGACATTGCTCCAGAAAAGCACACTATGGCTGTCCCTGCTCCAAATGACTGACCTACTTTGCACATTAACACACATTTACATGCAGGCAAGATCCAGGGCAGCTTCGTAGTTTCTGTTCTTGGTTGCAACAAATGTCACACTAAGTGTCCAATTCTGAGAAAACTCTGGTCTTGTCAGACTCTCCAGGCGAGTACTTCCACAAAACAGCTGAGCAGAGACGTTAAACCCAATTTGAGTCCAACAGGAAACAGGTGAATATTGTGCAGCACATTTGTCCTGTGCGCCGGTTGAAGGATGCTGAGGTGGACACAGAGGCCCACCTCAGTCGCTCCCGGCCCAGGCCGAGTTATTTCCAGACCACCAGCCCCTCCCGTCTCCTCCACCTCCATCTCTGGTGGGGAAACCACACGGCTGCACAGACCCCAGTCACAGACGTGACGAAGAATGAATCCATTCTTCACGCAGGCTGTTGGGGGACTGGCACACGAGACGGGAACGCACGCCTTCACTTCGAATCACTCAAGCAGGCAGAAACACATTATGAGAGTCAAATATTTTTAATGAAAGAAAACAAGTAGCATCAGCACCCTGTGTGTGTCTGTGTGTGTGTGTGTGTGTGTGTGTGTGAGATGTGAAGTAATGAGAGAATATCCCATAGACAAGAACTGCCCTGTGCACGTTCTCTGCGCTACGATGGAGTGTGAACTGTCCAGGGGCCAGGCGAACGCACACACACACACACACACACACACACACACACACACACACACACACACATGCACACACAAAGTCAACGCAACTTGAGATGCATGTCATATCGACTTCTGACAACGGTTGACAGCACAGCACAGCTCCACTCAAGTTGACATGGATGAACGTGTAAGTGCTCTCGCTTTTTTGGTCAACACACACACACACACACACACACACACGCACACACAAACACAAACACGCGCACACACACAAGCCAGATTGTATATGAGTTTGCTCACAGACCATGATAAGAAAATGTGGTAAATGCGTAATCTGATATGCATGACTTGAGGTTTCTCTGTGCCTTTCTTTTCCTCTTGGAAATCGCAGGTTGCATCCATAATTTACACCAGCCTCCGTCTGTTTCTCTCCTTTCCACTCGGCTCCCTCCCTCGTTTTTTTTTTTTTTCTCCCCTCCCTCCATCTCCCCGTCTCTCTCCTGGCAATCTGGCTCTTGCTCCTTGCTCATTAGCATATTGCAGAATGTGCAGATGCCACCAAAAAAAAAAAAAAGATTCACCTTCCAGCGTTTTTGATGCCATTTCACATAAATACCAACTACACGCTCGACATTTTCTCTCCCAAACACAGGACATTCATTCTCTAGACCGTCCATCGTGTCAGTCATTTTCTGGAACGACGGTGCATCTTTTCTTCTTCATGCACTTCGATGGATACCTGAATGCATCATATTCCTGCTGAACACTGTGTCCGGCAGGTTCCTCAGAGGAAGACAAACAACTGGAGGAAGGGGATGATGGGATCAGCGTTTGTCCCTCCTCTTGGTGATCAGTATCAATATTGATATTGGTAGATCAATAGCAATAGACGGTAACTCAGCTGTGCTAACACCGCCTGAGGGCAGCTGCAGTATCAGCGCGGCAGTAAACCGCAATGATGTGGTCACGTCGACATCCTTCAAACGAGGTTTTTATTCGGAGCATGTCAGCTTTTTCAGTTAAGAGTCAATTACCGACGGCAGAGCGTCAAACTGGGTGTTTCTGTGATAATACAAAGTCTGGTCGTTCCTTCCTTTTGGTTCTTTCCCACAGAGTTAGTGTAACACGGTGAAGGTCCAAAACCAAAACACCTGTGTGGTTCGATTCGAGGAAATCAAAATCTGAATCCTTCACACCAGCCTGACTCACAGATGAAAACTAGGGTGTTAAATCA
Source organism: Aeoliscus strigatus (assembly GCA_901007665.1). Lineage (NCBI taxonomy): Eukaryota > Metazoa > Chordata > Actinopteri > Syngnathiformes > Centriscidae > Aeoliscus > Aeoliscus strigatus. The sequence goes on along the minus strand of CAAKHB010005950.1, from coordinate 42,985 downwards.
GGCTCCTCACCAGTGGATGACGGCGCTCCTGTGTTGCCTGTTCGACAAAATCCGCCTCTTAATCCTCATCAATCACAGGCCCGAGTCTGAAATGAAACAAAGCAGAATGTGACGCACATCAGGGAGTGTGACAAAACACAATCTGCTTTTTAGTGATAGGAAAACAAGACTTAGGTGGCATCATTTATCGAGATGTGATAAAGCACCCCGTCGTGCATCTGACAGATTGGAAGCACATAACAAGGACTGACGGCGCCGAAGAGAATGTGCATCTCTAATCCCTGACAAATACCAAACATAAAATACCTAAATGACAAATACAACTTGATTTCTTGTCGGCATTGTGAGTTCACCCTTCAAGCTGCTGCCGTCTTTTAACTCTCGAGTCACGGAGGAATATATATCTTCTCTGCTTCTTCCGGCTGAAACGACCGCTTGCTGTGAGCACGCTCGCCTACTTTACAGGGCTGCGTCTTTAAGTTGCTTATGCCTTGTGTCTGAAAGCCTCGTATCATGTCATTAATATTCTGGCAGACTACCCCCCCCACACACACACACAACCCAAAAAATAAAATGAAATAAAATAAAATAAAATCGTCTTTGGGCTTTACATTTTTCTCCACATGTGTACAGTCGGCTGAGAGAGGAGCTGATCTTCAACGCGCTACAGATTGCCCCACATTTAATTACTGTTAACACCAGCGCGAGCAAACTAAACACGCCTCCATGATTTATTCATTCCCCCCATATTTCAGCCAAATTACATTAGTCGTATGGGTTTAATTAACTAAATACGATCTGATAGTGTAATTTCACACTTGGATATGGGATGCAGAGAAGGGCACTTGAGCACAAAGAAACTCTGCTGTTCATTAGAGGCTCTTATGTGCAGTCATGTCAGCATTTGCGACCTCAGCATAAGCAGAACGACTGCCGCCGATCAGGGTGTACACACCAGAGGAACTGGGATTGTCCATTAGCCCATGAATCACAACGAGATGGTGTTTTCTGCGCGCTTCTCCTTATTGTGTCGAAAACAACTGACGTATTCATCTGTAACGCAGACTTTGTTTTCGGAAACAGAGGCTGCTGTTGAACTTGGACACGTTGTGAGGATGACAAACTAAATGTTTTGCGGGGTGGGGACAGAAATCTAAGACACAGATTTGTCAAAACCTGGCGAGATAAAACCAAAACAAAATATTTTCTTGGCTAGAAGATCTAAGTGAGAACATTTGTATCCGTTTATTGCAGCAGTTTGACGCCAATGGGATATAACATGATATCACTTATTTTGTTTTTTAACTTTTGAAAGACTTTTCTGTGTTTTCCATCAACAGGAAATCACAGTATTCGTACACTTTTCGGTACTTCAGTCTGGAAATGAGGCTCTTGCGTGCACCCTCTAGACAACAGGACGCAGAAACGTGTGGCCTCGGTCATTTTCAAACACAGTATCGAACGCTGCTGCTGCTCCCTGTTCATGCAAAGGCTCCACCACTGTGCTAAATGAGCTGCAGTGAGGTTTGAAAAAAAACAGGAAAAAGGCAACCGGTAATTTACTGATCCCCGGTAATGAAACACGAGGCCGGTGCGACATGTTTTCTCACTCTCACAGAGAGGAAATAATGGCTGCTGAGCACTGTGCCGGCTCTCAGAACAGTCACGCTGCCTCGCGACACCGGTGGAATTATCAGAGAATAAACAAATGCAGGCATTGATTCACTATTTGTTTATTTACAAGCCTCTGCAGAAAAGATATATTCCCCTGTTGAGGCTTTGTTTCCCCATCACACGACACAACGGGATGCACGAGAAGAGAGGTGAGCAGGCCACACACACACACACACACACACACACACACACGTCTTACATCTGGATTAATCTCCAATGGGCGTCATCACAGATGCCATTAGACACAGCAGAAGGAAGGAATCATGCAGGAAGGAGGCTGCCATCTAAATAATTTATTCAGAGGCTCATCTTGTGCCACACCGGGGGGATTTCTGCTCTCAATTTACACTGTTTTCCTCCCATATTTAAATCATTCTTGTGATTGGCACACGGAAGGTCAACGTTACTGAGCTAGCGTCATCGCTATCCTCAGCGGGCTGGTAACGCCGGTCTATTAGCCCAGTCGGAGTGTGTGCATGTGGCGGTCTTTGTTTACTTCAGCGAGCGCTGGGTGACACTGGAGAATAGGCCTACGGAGCGCAGAGACAGCAGTGTGTGTCTGAGCTTATTAGGCTGCTTTCCAAGGACACAGGAGGCTCTAGACATTACACCGGCTGGGGGGAAAAAAAATTCCTAATCATAGTGGGGAGATGTTAGGACTGCAGACAGAGCGAAGGGTAAGGAGATGGGAGAAGGACAGGAGGGAGGATGTGGAGGACTCAGGGAGGAAACGCAGGGGGAGGAGGCTGCACAGAGTTATGGAACGGGGAGAATGAAGTCACGGCACTCATGCATGTCCTCGCTCTGTGTGTCACGGAGGGACCGAGATGAGGACGGCACAGGTCATCTGTGACAGGATGAGCTGCCATTAGCTGGAAGGCACGCAGGGGCAACTGACAAGCAGGCGGAAAAAGAAAAAAATATATCAGCGACAAACTGTATTTTTCATCTGTCTGAAGTTTCCAGCATCCAAAGCAGCATAAAGGAGCTGTTCTGTTGTGTGCTGACTGTTGTTGTGTGACTCCTTCGGGAACAGATCAGTCACTTTGACTTTACGCTCCATGTAGGCGGCACACATGCAACAGAGAACATATCTGAGACGTTTGTCTCTGGGTTGAGAGGGAGCTTCACTCTCATGTAATCCAGGAGGTTGCTCTGGGGAGAATGTGCTTACCAAGCAAAATGTGCCTGACGTTTCCAGTAGTATGTTGGCGTGTGTGCACACAAGTACTGATGACAGGACTTTGCTGTTTTGACCGTTACAGGCATGAATGGCCCCGTAGTCGGCCGGCACAGCGCAGCGGTTCAGCAAGTTCTCTAAATGACAGGCGAACAGACGGGCAGACAGCCAGACATTCAACTCTGCTGCTGTAGTGATGCCGATTCAGCCCTGAAGAGAGTGGGAGAGGTGAGTCGGAGCCCACGTGTGTGTCTGCTGTTGGGTCAGGCTCTGGTCTTTTTGGTTTTATCTCATCTCTAAATGGCTCCAGTTCGCTGCCATTGTCTAGCGGTTGTCTTGTGTCAACTTTAGAAAGCGTTTTCTTACGGTTGTTTAATGTCCACAGCGAGCCGGGTTGCATCTGCAGACCTTTTCACCCGGAGCCTTGTGGAAATATCTGTGTGCGCGAAGGGGGAAACTCAGCACCAGTGTGACTCAGCGTGGAAGTATGCGCCCATGGATGCCTCTCTCTCCTTTTCTCCCCCCACCCTCCCCTCCTCCTCCTCCTCCTCTCACTGTGGGCAGGTCCATAGGCACCCAGTAATTATCAAGGTTATTTTCTCCAGAGGGCTAAATCCCTGTTTATGGGTACGAGCGTATGTCACTTGGCGCTGCTGTCAACCCAAAGGACGCTGATGCTGTGGACAACCTGAGAGCGTCAGCGCCATTTGCGATCCCTGCGTCTTTTGCTCCTATTAAATTCAAAATCACGCTCTTCAGTAGCTGTGTCATGAGCGCAGCTCTTGCCAGAATTTATTTCGAGAAACAACGAGAACGTGTCCAATACGATAATGTTAATGTTAATGAAAATGACTTGGACTGTTGTTCATTTACAAACACAAGGGGCCAATGAGCACAGGTTTATTGTTCTTCATACTGGGGAACTGTAAAACAAATAATGTGTTCCACTATTATTGGTTCAATTCAATCCCTTCCCGTGGCCAGACTCTCCAGAGGAATGCCAACCTGAGCTGCAGAGCACACTTCCTTTTGGACGGCCACAGAGGAAGTAACACTGTGAACGGCCAGTGGTTAACAAGGCCCGTAAAACACACACAGACACACACACACACACACACACACACACACACCAACCAATCCAACAAGCTGGGTCTTATATCAGCTCATCAGAGGCCAAGTGCAGGCTGCTCCAATGGGAAACAGACAAGGATCGTTCGTGTGCTATAGTGGGCTTGTCAGCAAACAAGAGCCTGGAGCAACCTGAATTGCAAGCTCAAAAGTAAATTTGCATGTAACAAACTGTTAGCCGGAGTAAGCAGAAGCGCACACACACACACACACACACACACACACACAGTACAAGCGCACACACCAAAATTTGCTCCCCTCACAAAAGTTGCTTCCTCTCCGTTTCATCACGCAGGCCGGGCTTTGTTAGTGTGCGGAAATGCCTCCAGAGGGAATGAAAATACTGGCAAGTCCCTGCAGCTTTTTCTGGAGAGGAGACACGGGGGGGAAGAGACAGGTCCTGCAGTTGCAAGATCGCACCCACACACGCACCCACACACGCATGCCAAGTGCCCGTGTAGGTTGAGAGGGCTCAGGTTACGTACAGAGATAACCATGTTAACCTTAAGAACATAAACACTGGTGTGAGCTTACAGGGATGTCAGGGCACTGGAGGAACACTGACATGAGACACCTAAAGTTGGACTAATGTTGCCATGGCTGCCACAAGACAATGAAAGCTCACACCCATGCAAAAAAATAAAAAAAAAAGAAGAATCGGGAAATTTCCAGCCTGGGAATTTCATTTGGAGAATGAAGTGACCCCTGTTTCCTCATTAAATCATGTGCTGTTGCCTTGTTGTCAGTCCGAAAAGGTCAAGAACAGTTAAGATCCTCCTCCTTGTACAGTTTCTCCAATCACATGTCGTCAGCAGGTCCAAACGGCCTGACTCAAGGCTGGGTGCAAACATCATAACCATCCTGTGCTGCACTGATACTCACAACTGCATCCGTCTATTTACCATTTCTACCTTAAAAGAAAATTGTATTTGTAAATATGTTTAGTTAAAGTTTCTTTTAAATTTGCAAGAAATTTGTGTGTAGCATCCTCCAAAGTGTTTTCTCTTCTCTTTATGACCTTGATTTTTGCGGTAACAGGTCACGGGATCAATTATGTACTTCTATTCTATTCTCTTCTCTTAAAGAATTCTAATAGTCCATTACCTCACTACATAGCCATGTCGAACTGGCTGAAAACATATGTTTGTAATCAGGCGACGGCACTGTAACAGCACATGATTGCAATCGAACAGTTGACCAGCAAAACAAGTTCGCAAGCGAAGAGAAATTCACCGAAATCATGCTAAAACGTTCACTTTGATATGTCAATTGACAGCATCATAAGGAAGAGGACAAACCATTTGGAGGAGAATGGTATTAGAAACTCGCTGTGCAGATCAGAGCTGCTGGAAACGACTGCAGGTGAGAAACCACTGCAAAGCTCGGCGCAGCCTCCCTGTGCCGCCCACACAGACATCCAGTTGACCCAGGAAATTTAAAACACAGTGCAATTTTTGTTTAATATTTCATGTAAATTGTACCTCCTACACAGAACTGACAGTCTCATCCGCCTACGACCACCATCTTTTCATTACAGCTGCTACAAGTTCTTCTTTTAGATAATCCTCGTCGCCTACCGGCGCTTGCTGTTGAGTGTCTGTTAAGGGAAGTTTTATAACTTTGGTGTGACGTTCTGACCTCTGTGTCCAAGGTGAGGTAGACGGGATGGGTAAAAACATCTCAAGTTGTCCGATCGAACGTCGTTGTCTGCTCATGCCTCATGTCTGTCATCTCTGTAATACATCGTCGTACATCAGTATGTTGACATACGTGTCAGTACGTTATTGATACAATGGAAATTGGTATAGAAACACCTGGAACAGTTGGAATCCACCATCCTTGTTTTGACTCACCAGTCAATTCTAAATTCAGTTCACTTCTAAACAAAGCCTCCGTTCACGTCCCAGAGGAACATGAGGGTCTCGCTTTGCCCACGATGGTTGCGGTTTTCTTTTACTTTTATCTGTTTGTGTGTGTGTGTGTGTGTGTATTTTCCTTCATCTCACTTGTCAAATTCGCTGAAAGTGACACCAGCATCATGCAGCTAGTAAATATATAACTCCTGTTTTTCTGATTTTCTTTGCACCATTACTGGTGGGCAGAGCGTCTGATCCCCACCTCCTGGTGAGTGCTCTGTTTGTTACAGATACATCTACTGGGCTTGTTCAAAGCCAATGACAGACAGAGGATGGGGGAGAAACACAACAAAACATGGTTGAATATCATGTTTTGCATCGAATCGCTGCTGCTGCTGCTGATCTTCTGCAGGAGGATTTTCCTGAAAGTGTGTTCCTTTACCAGCAAACGACGGAGGGAAGTGCTGTCTTACAGAGGTGATATGAGGGGAAAGCAGCTTCGAGATGCGCTGACAGAGTGGAGGAGCTTTCAAGACAGCTGCTCGAGTTTCTCTTTCTGTCACTCTCATATCCACACACACACACACACACACACACACACTCCACTCCCTCTCTCCTTTTTAGCCAGTGACAGCAGGCACCCAGCGCTGACATGAGGAGTGTCTCTGGCAGCCTGTACGACACTAAACAGACAGAAATATCTGCTCTGACAGACGGACAGACTGTCACCCACTATGACATGCATGCAGCTGTCACTGAGTTTACCACTCCTCTTCCAACCCTCGGGCTTTATTTCCCTTCACTGAACTTTGTCAGTGGAAAAGTGTTTCCCTCCTGTCTTGTGTCATACATTACATGTTTTTAAAAAGTTTGGCTCTGGAGTGAGGAGGTTAGGACTGAGCCATCCTCCACTTCACCGGCGTAGGCCAACACGGGTTTAAGCTCTTTGCTGCTTTCATTTGCTCATTGCTCTGTTCTTTCTTTCTCTCTCTTTCTTTCTGTCACGCGAGAATCTCTTCTCTCGCTCTCTGCGTGTGTGTTTACCTCGCTCTCTCAGCCCCAGCCGTTCTCAATTAGGAGGGTCAGGGAGAAGCAGTAGAGAATAACTGGGGCTCTGGTATCTGGAGCTGGAAGGACCCAAAGATCAGCAGCAACAAGAAACCACTGCTGCAATGTGCTGCGCCTAAAACTGGGCAGTGTGTGTGTGTGTTGCATAAATCTGGTCTGTGTCAACAGGTTGTCAGTGACCTCTGACCTCTATATATAAACTTGACTATGAACCGCTAATGTTGTGATTGGCGTGATTCTCTGCTGGAATGTCGATGTCTGTGCCGCTGAGTTGAAAGATCCCGGTTTTAAAACAATAGAACATGATTCACACTCACACTCGGGCACACCCTCGCACTGGATTTTGGCGTCATGAGGAGAGCTACTTTTAATTGCTTTGTTTCAACGGTCCCCTCTGAGCGGGAGAGAAGCTGGAGGCTGCACTTTACAAGATACATCTGCAGGTGTTGCATTTCAAAAATGAAAAACTCAAGCTGAGAGGGAGGAGGGAGAAAAAAAAAAAGTTCAATAACAAAAAGACAGATTGTCTCATCCTCCCTCGTACACACACACACACACACACACGCACGCTGCAGGTACATACACATCGTTCACTACGTCCTCCACGGCATCAAGCATGAAAATGCTGGCACATCTGAAACTGAAAATCTCTTAACATCTGTGTCTCTTTCTATTTTAAGTTCTGGCTTTTATGTGAAAAAAGCAAAACGTATGACAAGACAAAGCTGTGAGTCAAATATGTAAGAGGAGACCTGTGAAATTAGGAGATACAACGCACTTATTACCGAAAGGGACGACGATAAAACCTGGAATCATTTGACTTTGGAGAAGTGAGCAACCGCTGGTGGCCATCATGTCAGCTCATCCCCAGACGACTTGGAAACAGAGCTTGGTGGAAACATTTCCACCCTTCCAAGCCTCTCGGAGCAGCGTCTCGCTGAGAATCCCGTCTGTTTGTTACAGCCGTGAGTTGGGAGGACGTGAATACGTGCAAGTCTCCCGATTCACTGAGAGAAAGAGCAATCAGCTCGGCTTCAGATGGCACATTCAAAGCTCCTTTGGTACCAGAAGCTCTATTGTGACGCTCCGTCACACTGGCGAACACGCTGTGCTGCACACGTTTCATAATCCATGCAAATAGGCCACAGATGGACATGAATGCATCTAATTGAAGGACATATGCGTCGCACTTTTAAAAATAATCATTCTCGCGCCTCGCAGTGTTTTCATCTCCTCTGGTTTCCGTCACCCGTCGTCCACCCATTAGAGTTACGTGTGACTGCGATGCTGGCACGTCGCCACACCGTTTGTGATATTATTCAAATGAGCATGCCGTGTTTCCTTTTGTTTACCGCTTTGAATGGCAACATCGCGGAGACAAGGCCGGCGTTTTCACAAAACGTCATTTCTCACTCTCACTCCCTGGAACTATCGCCCCCCCCCACTCTCGCTCCGTGTTCTCTGTGGATTCCGCAGCCGCATTGGAGGAACGTCCCGTGCATGATGAGAAGCCATTAATGAGTGTGCGGCGTGGAGTGTTGTGATGCACGGCATATTACAGCCATTCATCAGAGCCGGGAGACACTTGACAGGCCGACAGCCAACAGGTTGTGTAATCATATAACACAACCATGTCAGGCCCGCCGCGGCTCTGGGTCCCATTCAGGCCTCTAATGTTGTTTTCCTCTGGGTAATTGACGACGCCAGACAGAGGCCCAGTGATGGATAACATCGTGGACCGCCCGCCACACAAAGATGGCGGTGCATCAGAGTGATGTCATTTCAGATTACATCAGCATTTGGAGACATTTGAAGGAAAAATTCAGGCTTATCACAAAGTCTTCGCCGCACTTTCGGACGTCATTTCTTTCAGTTGTGATGACATTGTGCTCAGCGACGTGAACGCAGAGATCTGTGAACGCAAATGTGGCTGTAAAGCAGCCAATAGCTGAGCCAGATTATATAAACACCACCGAGTGGGGGAAAAAAAAAACAATGTATGAGAAATAATCTGCCAATGCACTCAAAAAATATGTTCAGCCGTGAATTCTTCTGTGTATTTGCTATCGTTACTCTAGTTTCTCTTCCAAATATATATTCCTCATCAAACGGTTTGTGTCGGATCTTATTTCAGTGACATCATCTCGCAGTCACTAAATAACCAGGTCATTGTTTCAAGTTATGACACTAATCTACAGAATAATAAAAATGCTTCGTTGAAGGAAAAACTGAACTATATAAACACTTAAACTGAAGTGATGGAAGCAAATGGCACTGTTACTTGTCATACCACTGTGTGCCTGAAGAGGCGACAGTGAGTCATCAAGGCAGAAACCAGCTGCAGAGTTCTCTGTCTTCACAAAGGTCTTCACTGGGTAGATGTGTCCTGATGTTCTCTGATTGCATATAACTCATGTCGGTTTATTACTTATTGAGTTTAATGATCCATAATTGAGTTGAGTTACCAAAAGTAATCATTTGACTCGACCGCCGAAAAACATTTTAAGACGCAGTTTGAGTTATGGCATTAATTATGAGAAAACATGACAAAGTAAACGTGTTTTTCTGGTAATTGCAGGGAATCGTCTGACGCTGAGGAATGCGTTGCAAATATTCCAGCACAACTCTCAGCTGCATCAGTGGCCCCAGGGTGCTGTTAGACATCGTTGAGGATAGAAAGTATCCTCACACAACCTGTTCTACTCTGTCCCTAAGCTGGAAAAGAGAAGACAATGTTCTCTCTCATCCTCCCACTCTCACCATTTTATACCTCTGCTTGTTTGTGAGACGCCTCTTGCTGCGCACAATCCGAGCGGGCGAGCTGGTGTTTGTGTGAAAAATGGTCTGTGAGATGATGATAAACGTAATGAATATCAGCGAGCAGGGATAAAAATACACCGCAGAGTACTTTGAATATCATAAATCTTCTAAGATGCAGGGCAGTGAGGTGAAACGCCTTAAAGAATGAAACTTAGACACATATATTCTCTCATGCTATCTGCATCGATATCTTCCCTCGGCTGTCTGACGAGAACATATGATATATTAGAACCCGACACGGAGCAGAGACAAAGAGGCGACTGTGTGTGTGTTGCCCCTCCGCACATCACATGAGGATATTTACTGAAGAGAAGGGAAAGTTGGAAGTAAAATATAGAAAGAAAAACAGGAAAAGATTGTTTATGATCAGACTTCAGTATGTCGGACATAATTTGTGGACAAAAGCGTGAGAAAGCGATGCATTTTCAAACCTCAAAAGGACATAAAACACAGAGGGAGTTCTACCCAATCCATAGGCTTCACACACACACACACACACACACACACACAATGCCTCTCCTCAATCTCCACTCCGTCGCCTCACAACAGCCACAGTGTTCGGTGTCAACGGTGGCCACAAAGATGCGGCGCTAACATTAAAGATGCATCCGATTAAAAGAGCTGGGCTGTAAACGGCACCAGTCTGCGGCGTGTTTGCAGCGAACGTTGCCTTTCTGAACAAAGTACGCCAAGAGAGGGTCGACATTACTCGTCTTGGATCGCCGTCCGGCCAAATTCTGCCTCGATTGCACAGCTGTTTGATCAAGACTTGGTGGTTTGTGCGTGTGTCAATGTGAGAGAGGGAGGGAGAAGGAGAGAAACAACATAGACGAGATGAACACGACGCGACAGTAGCAGAAAATCACAGTAAAACTTGTCTTCTTGGACTTTCATGTCTCTGCTGTCACATTCTGCAGCTGCGCTCTGTCGGCTGGCAGCTTCTCCCTTTTCTTTCACTGCTCTTACTAGCTGCGAGGAAGCATGTGTGCTTGTGTGTGTGTGTGTGTGTTAAACCTGCCGCTTTCTATGCTCTGACGTCCGTGTGCTAATCGCTTTGGCTGATCCCTGCTCGTCGCGCATGTGTGTACGGTATTTTGGGCTTGTCTGGCCGCGTACACATGTGCATGTGTGCGAGGCAGATGTTCCCCGGGTGGTGGTGTTGCTCAGCGTTCACACACGCGCGGCACTAAGAGATTAAGCGGTGCTTTATTTATTTATTTGCTTGCTTCATGGATGACACCCGCCCCTCACAGCCTAGTCCTCATCCTTAATCCCTGGTAGCAGAGTTAAGCGTAGGTGAGGAAGAGGAGGGTGGAAAAACGCTGGCTGGCAACTTGAAGACTTCCAGGTTCGGATTCATGAGGAGAACCTGTTCACATGACTTCAATGAAACAAAGCTGACGCCGATAGGTCTGTGATAACATTGAACATAACAAGTGACACCCAAAACTACCAGAACAGTAATTGTACAATTAGACGATGAGGTTCAGAGGGTTCAGACACATTTTCAACACAAAATTCCAGGAGGAGAAACTTCAGCACTAAAGGAAAACACATCCAGAAACATAATATTCAACTAAAAGTAATGTTGTTTGCAATTATTAAACATTTGTTCATGCAAATCCAGATGAATCAATATAGATAATTATCAGGATGTTCACGGAACCACCTCTGATGATCAGGTATTTGTAAAGCAAACATGACCTGGACTTCATCAAATGGGAAAAAGTTGGAAAGGGAGCACATCAAAGATTATTGGTCCTCCTCCATATATAATATCCCACTATTTTATTTACTGGATTTTGGACTTTCATTCAAAGTCAGGTAACTTGAAGCAGATTCTATCCAGAAAGTTTTAAGTATTAAATATGTTAATGACGAAGAACTGTAGCTTCTCAGGTGACTTTCACCAGCTGCACTGACTTATCAGCCGCCAACCTGAGTTCTACAAATGTCAACGTTTTTCGTACCACATGAAATCTTCTTTAATCCCAGCAGGGTGCGCGACAATGTAAATCTTAGAAAGCATGTTTCCAGTTCCTCTCTTGAACGCTGCGGCCGGGAAGATTCCGTCTGACACACAACTTCCTTCTCTGCTCGCTGCTGCAGCTTGACTGACGGCTGACGGGCGAAAAAGTGCAGGGAAACTTTTTTTCAACTTAGCGCCGGAGTATCTGCAGGTCCAAGTTAAATCACAAGTTCTGCTGTGTGTAAAGCTGTGTAAGTTTTGATTTTTTTGGTTTATCTAAAGTCATCATGAAGAATCAAATTTGCAACTTCTTTCAGGGCCGGCGTGAATCAACACGGTTTCATAGTCTAAAAAGTTCTAGAAATCTGTGTAAATACGTGAACAATGTTTTCTCTGTTCTGCAGCGCTGCAGCTGCCGACCATAAAATGTAAAAGTGAGAAAAAGTGAGTTTTTTTGGAAACAAACGTCTGTAAAGCGTGTCTTTGTCCTATCCTATGTATTGACACTGGCCACAGGCTTCTCGGCGGGGACTGCCTGGGTTTTTCAGACGGAGCCAAACAGGATCCTGCACAGCTCCTCATTAACAGCAGCTGCAGACGGCTCAGTCCCTCCCCAGCCGCCAGCCCAGGAGGGTCCAATCAAAACCAGCCACATTACTCCCTCAGTTTGCCTTCGCGTGCCAAGTCTGCTCTTTGGCTTGGAAAAAAAGGAAAAACACCCAGCCAGGACTGAACCCCGAGCTGAGAGAAAAACCTACCTGTGTGAACTCTGACCTCAGGGGTTCTGCCGTTGTGGTCGCCGCTCCCTCCCCACCCCGCCCTTCATGTATTCCTCACACGCGGTCCCTCGCTGACCCCTCCTCCAGTAGTGATCTGAGGGGAAGGAAGACAGAAGGGGTGGCTGGTGACTTTTCTTTTTTTTTTTTTTTTAATTGAATGCCAGGGAGCGAATCTGGTTCAGACTGAGGACAAATGAATCACAGAGAAACACGCTGGTGTTGAAAAAAAAAAAAAACACACTCAGGAAGTGAAGTGAGAGAGTTTGTGAAACCGCCCCATTTACTCTACCTCCTCACCCTGACGAAGAACCAACGAACCCATAAACAAGTGCACCAACAATCACTGGATATACTGCAGCAGCCCTGTGTATCCCAGCGGGCCCCCCCAACACACACACACACACACACACACACACAAGGAACAACGTCCTTCCTAAAGGTTATCAGCAGCCCAGCGCTTGGTCAGCGTCATCCTGAGTCCATTACACACAGATTCAGTCGTAACACACCTCCACTAGTCTCCTCAAAGCCTCGCAGCCGCCGTTGGAGGCTGGTACACACTCACATGCACAGGACCCTTTCTGCCGTTAATAGACTCTTCATTATTTGACTTTCACGACATTCTTTTCTCATTCAAATTTCATAAAATATGGAAAATCCACATTTCATCTTCTACATGAAGGGCAGACTCCATACGCAGGTGATGACATATTTAATCAACTCGCACATGGTGTTGACCAAAAAGTTCCTTCCAGGAGTAACGATATCACATCTCCCTGACTGTGTGTGTGTGTGTGTGTGTGTGTGTGTGTGTGTGTAGGGTTTCTCCTCAGTTGTAAAACCTCTGGCCAAATTTCCTTCTACTCTGATATGAAGTGCCAAGACATACTGTAACTGCTGGAAAATGGCCACCAGAGCAGCCTGAAGCAAAGGAAGCTTGGTTCCACAAGCGGTGAGACAGTGTGTGATACATCCAGGTCCTTTTTTAAGGTTTTTATAACTAGATTTCAAGATTACATACAACTTTATTCATTAAAATGAAGTGTGTATTTTCATTTCCAATCTATTTCCTCCTGATGGTTCCAAAAATCCCCCCCTTTTTTTTTTTAAACAGACGGCCTGCATGAAGTTCCAGTGGGGCCCCTTCTCCCCCGATGGATCCCAACACCTGCTCATTCATTCAGTCCCACAGAGGACAGGCCCATGCTGGAGAACACACTGTGGGAAGAAAGAGGGGCCGGTCTTGGCCTGAGTCCAACCAGAGGAGGACGGGGCGGAGGAGAAACGTAGGAGGCGAGCAGGTGTCGCAGACAAATGTGATTTACAGGGTCTCTGTCCCATGCGGTGCTGACAGGTAAGCCTATTAGGGTGATATTACTGTGCTGTAACACGTACCGATGGACCCTCTTAGAATGTGTCTGGGTGCTTTAAGGCAGATTAGAACACTGTGTTGTTGCATTTAATTCAATCATCACGTTCTCATCGAGCTTCATTTCCACTCTGCAACCGTGCACGAACGCATGCTTTTACTTGGGAAGAGAGTTTCAGTTTGGCAAGTTTTTTTTTTTTTTAAATCAAGCAAATAGAGGAGGAAGAGGTAAATACTGCAGTGCTCTGCTGCCTATTGGAAACTGCCGGGGAGCAATCACTGAAGAATGCAACCCTTTTTTTTTTCCTGTATGTGTAACTAAATGCACTAGAACATCGAGCGGGGATCTGCAATCGAGTTTCACTTGCAGTGCTGCACGAGACATCCGACTCAGAGAAAATTGCTACCACTTGAGCGGCACACTACAGATGGTGGTGAGAGCAACACAGCACAAAGCAATGTGTTCCTTAATAATGTGGTGAATATTGCAGTGAGAGGCTGAGTGCTTCGTCCCGGCTTCTGCAGCTTTTTTTTTTTTCCCTCCTCGCTGTCACATGTGTGAACTCTTTCATCCCAGATATAAGCAGCAGCGGTAAAAATCCTGAAAGAAACTAATCGTGTTAAATGAGGTTTGTGTCTGTATCCATGACTTGTGAGCGTGTGTGTGTGTGCGTGTGTGTGTGTGTTTGTGGGCGGCAGCAGCCTCATAGACGAGAAATTCCTGTCACCTTTGAATTTAAACTCTGTGTCAACTCTCCAGCAGAGCGTGTCGTCTGCAGCTTTCTAATCGCGCTCAGTATTACTCTTTTAACACTTGAATCCCGCTGATCGCATCTGATGACGCCTCTGCTCAAGACAAACCCATTTTCTCTGCAAAGTCTTTCATAATGCTGGAGATGACAAAGCCGGAGTTTGCCTGTTAAAAGCCCTTAACACCGCCGCGTTTATTTTAGCTTCCAGGAGGGAATCCGAGTCTCAAGCGGCTGCTCAGCTCATCCAGACAAGCTCACTCACACGTGCACGTGTATATGTGCACACAAGCATCCTATCATCCAAGGATGAGAAAGCAGGGGGGCTATAAAAGCTGACAACGTCTCCCTTAAAGAGGCAGGGCTGTCCCTGGGCCTCTTAACACAACTCATCAACTGTTACAAAGAGTTGGGGGGAGGGGTACGGTGCGCTCAGAGCAGTAAAAATCAACGCCCGCCCCCCCCCAACACGCCCCCCAACACCCGTCCGTGGTGTCAAGGTGGAAGAGCGAGAATACAGTGTGTGAAGGAAGGAAGGAAAGAGGGAAGGAAGGAGGCAGTCCATCCTAAGCTACACGCAGCAGCTAATACATGTAATTGATTAGCTCTATGCAAACAGAAGACCTCGAAAAAACAGAAAGCAATTTGAAGCAGCAGAGGCTGAAATCGATTGGCCCCGAGAGCAGAGAGGCCATTTCCCCCCAGCCAAGATAAAACACTTGACTATGAGCTGTCAGATACTTATCAGGGGGACACTAGCAGAGGAATACCATTTTACCAAAACAAACAGGTCAAGTGAACGTCTCCTGGAGTCACCCCCCCCCCCCCCCACACACAAACACACACAAACACACACAAACCTCCTCCTCCGCTCCTTCACTCTCTCTCCTGCTCTGATGTCATCATCTGTCGTTTCCTCCTGTTTAAATGCCAACAGTGAGGAGGCTGGAGCTGCATTTCATTCACATAGATCATTCGTAAAAATAAAACAGCCCCTGCACTCCGGCGGTGTTTAAAACGGAGAAAATGAGGTCTCCTGCTTTGCCCCGGCTCCTGGGAGCAGCCCCGCCGCCGCCTGCCAGCACCCGCACGCACACACTGACGCAAGTCCGTCCTGAATCGCCGCGCCAGATCTCACCAAAACAATATTTGTGTTTTTGGCCTGCAGTCTGTGTTCCTGGCTGTAAAACGAAAAGCAAACACACAGAGAACAGAGGACAAAGAGATGTTCAAGCAGGCGGCAGCCCACACAAGTCAGCGTTGTCGGGGAGAGAAGGGGGCAGCTCTGCGTCAGCGCCGACACCGCTTCTGCAGTCATCGCTCAGCAGGTAATTATGATAACAACATGTTCCCTCGGCGGCCTCTCTCTGATTTCGTTTCCGAGCACTTACCCTTCCTAAAATCTCCTCCCGATAACATCTGATACGATTACAAAGTCAAGATCCTTTTTAGACAGCACCCATTTACGTGCCTCTAATTTGGCGGATAGCAACTCTTGTCATTATTCTCCTCTTCTTGTACACACGTCAGTTCTGATGTAGCGCCATTCAAAACATTCAGGAAAAATATACCACGAAGGCCTCGAACCTCGGCCTCCAACTCCATCCTTTGTCGAGCACTGACTCCATTACCTCTGATGGTAAACACAGCGCGGCCACGTGAGGATCGTTTCTTCGCGTGTGTTATCATGCACTTGTGACAGCAGGAGTTTGGCCGTGGACGCAGTCGACCAGTTGACCCTGTGATTACCTCCGCCGTGTGGCATTTTCCCCGGCTGTCAACACCGGCGAACCCTTCAACAGCCTGCGCTGCTCTGCAACAGGGCCAGCCTGTTGACATACTGAAGACATTTAAGATAATCTCAGAGATGTCTCTGTGTTTTCCAAGATTACATCTTCAAAGGGGGAAACGCGGCCAGCAGCCTCAACTTGAAAGGGAGAGAGACGCGGAGGGCTCTTGTTCTGAAGGAGGGGGTGGAATAGCTCAAGAATGCAATCATGCTTTTGGAGGGGAGAAAGGCCTGTCCTGGCTGGCTGCACTGGTGGGAGGTAGAGAGGATTGGTGGGGGCAGGTAGTGAGGAGGAGAGAAAACACACACACAGGTAAAGAACCTCTCACCTGGGTGACCTGACAAACGCTGGATATCACCTGGTTCATCTCACGCTCGGCCCTTTTAACGTGGTTGTCACGGTGAGGTGAAACCACCGGGGTCGGGGGGGGGGACGCAGACATGTCCTGTGCTCCCGGTAGGTTTCCATGAACAGAACTGGTGTCACTGTGTACTTTAGGTCCTGAAATACATTTGATTCATCACAGACGAAGTGTATTGAATTTTTCTACCGATCACAATGAATGTCAGTGACTTCGGAGCGACGCTGCTCAACTTTCAGAGACGTAGAGCAGCTGATTATTAATTATCTGACCTCTATTGTCGAGCTTTTCAAATTAATTGATTTTCAGAAGATGGCATCGCTCCTAAATTTGACAACAAATCAATCCAGACGGGCAAAGAACCCTCCAGGTATTTATTCATCTTATTTCACAGTGAACTTGTCATGGGAAACACTTTCCACCCAGCAAGAGCAGTTGTATAATAGTCTCTTTGGTTGTGGAGGGAGCATTCCAAATCCTGAAAACTAATCCTGATTATGTCATCAGAGTAATCTCTGTTGGGCTTGAAGACGACAAACTGACAACACAAAGCTTGTGTTACAACCTGAGTCTAAATCGAGCTGCACTTATTAATGCTGTAGAAAACTGCTCTCAGATTAAGAATGTCTGATGACCCTGGTCAACGACCAAGACTCTTCTTCTACACTTAAGTACTTTTATTAAGTTAAGTTTGATTTCATTAATCCCTGAGGGGGAATCTGCCCCCCTTGGGATCAATCCCATTAGATGTTGAGGAACTTCCTGCTCCCTGTGCTCTGTGGATGCTGAAACTCTGGCGTAGCCTCCAGGCAGCTCTCTCCCACAGTGCACTTCACATACGCAATCATCCCAAAGCATTTTAGATACTTTGCATGACATTTGTGAAGAGCTACGAGCTGCTGCCCCAGCTACTTTACATCTCCCAGCATGAGGCAAGCGCTGGAGAGGTTCAATTAAATGTGTCGCGCACAAATTGCCTCTCAAGTGTGATATAAAAGCAAGAATTCTGAATCATATGTGAACAAATGTCAGCAGTGACGTCCTCTGTGACTGCGAGCACCTCTTAATGACTCATGGAAAGCAAGAATCGCTCAGCAGTGTCCTTTCCAGCTGCTGACCAGAAGTGTGATAACATTATCACAGGAGACGGTAAAGACGACACGCACAGGGGAAGAGGGGAAAATAGTACATCCACACTCTTCACAATGTTTTTGATTCCTGCTGGGACCTTGTCACCTCGGTGAGTCAGCCCTTAGCCAGGATCACAGCACGCTGAGTGAGACGTGTCAATCAGCTGCACGGTCTGCGTGCCGCGAGACAGCACCAACAGCCCAACAAAGAGGCAACTGCACCGGAAGGCTATTTTAGGGCCACAGAAGGAGAGACAGACAGAAGAAATCAAATCTGTCATCAGCGGGAGGCTCGGCCCGGGTAGACAAATCAGTTGAGTCTTAATTGATTTTGACAGTTTCCAACCAGCTCCAATAGACAGCCGAGTAATTGCAGACACACAAAGCAGCGGCGTTACGGTACGGTCGGTGGGACCGGCCCCTCCTCTCGCCGTGCAGACTCACTAGCCACAGTTGAAAAATTAATGCAGTAAACTGACAACACTTAGGGCTTCCTCTCACTCCCTCTCTGCCGCCATGGACCGAGCAGGATCAATTACCAGAGCCGAGGCTCCACTCAGTAGCACTGAAGAGACAAGAGGCACTCTCCATCAGAGCTGTGTGTTCGTGTGTGTGTGTGTGTGTGTCTCAGCACGGTCCCCCAACCAATCCAACCCATCAGCATCACAGTAAGTGGCAGAGCAGGTAAACAAGCACTTCTGGTCAGCAGCCAGAAGAAAGAACAAGAAACACAGATTTATACTTCTGCTTTGGCTCCATGATGGAGCCTGAAGGGTGCAACGACGGACTAGGCAGCTCTGTGACGTTAAAACCTCCCCAACAAGGGGCGCATCCACGCCAGCAGCACACACGTGAATGCACACCAGCCCAATGGCCCGACACACAACGACAGATCAACCTTCAGAAACCATGAGATGCTTCTTCAGCGACTGGATGTGTGCGCACGTCAGAGCATTTCTGGCTCATTTCATTTAGTAACGCAGGTAAAGATTTCGAAAGAGTTCCATTTCTACCACATCAGCCAAGTTATTTAAATGCAGCACATCTGACTGGGGAGGATAACATAAAGAAAGGCATCAGCAGAAATGGCAGCAGGCAGTAATCCCTCGGCCAGGCCGCCACTTGTGTTTGCCACGCAGGCAGCAAGCGTACCCGTCTTATCAGTGGCAGCCATAGGCTTCTTCTAATAACCCTGCTGATGCTCGGCAGTGCGGACGGACAGGGAGACAGACAAAAAGACAGACAGGTTTCACTTCCCACTGAAAGAAAGAGCCTGAGTTATCAGCTTGTGTGTGTGTGTGTGTGTGTATGCAGAGAGTGTATTTCCTCATTTCCTTCACTTAGTAGCATGTAACGTTCTGACAGATTCATACATGCTGTCAGTTGATAAGTCCTTTCATAAACGGACTCCAGTGTTGACTGCCCCACCTATTAACCCCCCCGACACTCACACACACTCACACACACACACACTTATAAAGCGTTGTCTGAACCTGCTGCGAGCTGGCACTGCAGCACTGCAGCCCTGGTCGTGGAGTGTATCTGACTCGAGCGTCATTATCACCATTCAAAAGGTCAAGCTCAGTGCTTCCAGCTCTGCTTGGTGATTTATGCCTTTGTGCTGGTACCGCTGTTCACATTAATCTCCATCTGTAAATCTAATCACACCGCCTCACTGCTGCAGCTCCTGGTGCTCTCAGGACACAGCATCCGAGGCCGACAGGAAACAGCTTATGTAAATACACTGCTGTTGACACAAGATGGGCAGCACATGCTGCCTTGATGGCCACGGCTATGATGAGACGGTGATTAGGATACAGATTATTTACAGTCCGTGTTCATCTCTAGCTTTCACATCCTTCATGGCTCCAGGCACTCTGCTTAGCGTCGCCTACGAGACGGAGGTCAGTGTTGCCACAGGAAACAGGAAGGTGCAGACGTGGAGCTTTGGACGACCAACAGGAGGTGAGGGTGCCGCTCAAACAGAGAAGTGTCACCATATAGAAGCTCTCTCAGGCGGTCTCTGCTGAGCCAATAACGACAGGAAGTCTACTCGAGCACTCGAGCACCAAGACAACCCTTTCTCTCGCGTGCTTTCAAGCAGCCCTCGGAGCATTTTTGAGCAGCGTGGCCGAGCGAGCTGCTCAGTGGCTGCCACATGCAGTATCAAAGACTTAATCAGGTCTCCAGTGTGGAAGTGCGGCAGCGCTTTCTGAGAGAATTCCCTCTGCACGGACTGACACGAACCTTGGCGATGACACAAACCCTGCAGGCCTGTCAGTTCGTCTCCATGGAGCTCAAATCAGCACTCGGCTCCGGAGAACTTCCACTGCTGCGCTGACACGCACTCACACACCGGTTGACACGAATCTCCAACATCACTCCAAACAGCCACTCAGCACCTCAACATCGCCTGGACATGTGCCGTGTGTGCGTGAGTGTGTGAGAGATTCTCACACCATAAACACGAACTGAATCATTCCAGCTATTAAAGATGCTGTGTGGCACACAACACACGCAGATAAGCTACATGGGACGGCCGGGAGGAAGGCGGGCTGTTAAAGGTTATATGAAGGTAATTCAACGCCAGATTTAGTTCAGCCTTTTAAAGCTTAAACACAAGAACAGATAAACATACTCGTCATTAGAGCAGCTGGGGAACGGCTGCAGTTGTTGCACCTTTAAAGTGCAAAACACGGAGGGATAAACTAACACACAGAGAGCAAATCGATACAAAGCGCAAATTCCTGTTGTGGATATCAGCAACTAGAGATTTAAAGATGGTGACTGATATTTTATGTGCCACCAAAATGCAAGGAGAGAGCTTTTAATAATTGATCACGCTGGAGCAGGGAGATTTTTTTAACTGCTTTCCTCCTGTTATCAATCTTTAATGAAGTTTCCATCAAAAACACTTCAACCCCTCAAGTATCAAATCTCTCTTGAAGGTGGAGGGGCCCCATTCAAACATCCCACTTAATCAAAGGGCACACACACACACCGCATGCTTACACACACACATACACACAAACCTGACAGATTAGGACAATAGCAGCAAATTGTTCAAAAATTTGGCATTTTAGATGAAGTCCGATTGAGCATGATGAGGGTTCATGGAAAATTCTACATTTTTAAATAAAATGGGGGGAGACCACCTCCTGTTTCTCTCTGCCATGTGTGCAGACATCCAAAGCTGGTCAAAGTCACACAGGACACCGTCTGCACCCGTAACACTGCTGCCTGCTACCCTTTAAAACAACCACAAGGTTGTTACGTAGTGTGTGTGTGGATCAGTCAAGACTTCTCTATAGAAACAGGTTACTCTCTCAAACACACGGCAGAGATGATTCCCGATCCCAGAGCCATCGGTTCTGAGAGCGTTGTGTTGTGCGTACCGGTGATGGGCGGTGTTTTCCACCGGTTCACTTTGATTTGTAACTGCAGCAGCGTTGCCGGTGGTACACGGGGAGAACTGCAGTGACACACTCTCTCTCTCATTCTCTTCACTCCTACTGCAACCACCTCCATCCTCCCTCTGTCCCTTCTCTAACATTCAGCCCTGTGCAACACTGTTTTCCAGGCTGCTGCCGAACAGTTGCACAGAGAGGACACCAAGGAGATTCTGGTGGAAGGATGCAAAACTGTTAAAACAAAAACAAAAAATTAAAAAAAATAAAAAAATACAATAAATATGTTTTTATGATGTTACAATGATCAGTGATGTAATGAAACGCCATTAATGAGCAGAAGTTCTGGAGGTGAATTGGTGAAACTTTGCACTGGTCTGTTTGGTGAGGTCACCATGATTTCCTCAAATTCATTCATTCATTCATTCATTCATTCATTCACTTGAGTTCGAGCAGAGAAGAAATCCTCTCGAGGCTTTCCGGAGGTACAGTGGTCGTCAGAACAGGACAGATGGACGAGAACCTAAGCTGAGGCATGAAAACCATCCAAGGAGACGCTCACAGGGAGAAAACCTCCGTCAGTCCTGTTCGCTCTTTCTTTGTAATTTATTCCTGACCAATGGTAAAACATGTGGCTTCTTAAATGTGACAATCCTTGTTTATATCAATGTTCACGGCTGAACTGACGAGATTCATGATGAGCTGTTTATGATTGGGTCTTATATTTCACAGATTAAACACCCCAACAATAAGACCCTTGAAACAAAGTCAGGTCATATTTGCTACCTGAACGTTATGAGAAATGTTGATACTCGTTAATGTCACATACGTATAAAAACAACACACGTACTTTCTCTTGACTTTGATTTTTACTGCTGCATCTATGTTTCCATGAACATCACTGCATCAGCTGTGACAGGTCAGTTCTCTTTCCAATAAAAACAGCTGTCCATTATCCAATCGTGGCTTGATTTACGGTTCAGGGATTTATACTCAGTAAAAACCATGTCAGGATAGGCATTTTTGAAAGAGGACGAGCGTCATAAAGGGGACTAATCTGCACGTCACACTCGCCCGGCCTTTGACTCAGTGCTGACTCACATTAGATGAGCTGAATCAAAGCAACTTCGGAATGAGAGACTCAAGAGCTGTTTTGTGCAGCTGTGTGTTCCCTTTGGTGTTGGGTTAAGTAGTACAGCCTTCAACATCATCTGTAGGAGGAAAAAAAAAAAAGAAAAGGGTGGCCTTGTTCTATATCTCTGACTCACTTGATGCGCTGGAGATCACAGATGTCAGTGATTTAAGTGTGTCTTGCTGTGTCATCTTTCTGTCAGCTGATAAACCCGTCAACCAATCAGAGTCTGTATAACCAGCCGTTGTAAAACCACAAGTCCTTTATACAACCCTTCTTTCACTCTAGTCGGGACAAACATCAACTTGTAGAGAGAAAGAAGTTCAGATTGACAGAGCGCTCTGGTTTTCACCTCATTTTTTTAGTTGCACTACAATTGAGAGTTATTGAAGTTTGAAGCAGGGTCTATTTTCAAACCTCTCCAGCGCCAGAGAGCCGACGATCAGATGCTCTGCTGTGACAGGCAAATCAAACCTGGATGGCAGGTGAGTAAACAGAGATATGAAACAGACCATGCGGTTGTTTCTTGCTTCGTAAAGGTTACAGCGCAGCAGATGATTCTCACATTTCTGATGTTTTACAACCTTTGAAGCAAACATCTGTCCTGTCAACGGCATGTTGAGACAATTTAAGAGAAACTAAATGATGGCAGCCGTGACATATCACATGAAGAAATTTCCCTCCAGGATAAATAAAGTCCTTCTGATTCTGATTCTGATCAATCATGGTCATACTAGCATAGGAATCGCTGACATACCATATTAACACCATAGTAGTTGTGGTACAATATTATCAGGATATCCAGGATGCAATTTTATATGTCAGGTTTGTCATTTCCCCAAAATAATATAGTCCACCTGTCAATGTTTTATCCAATGAAAAACATAGTTTTGTGAGCCTCAAAATCAAATGAGTAATTTCAGAATTCAAAGAATTGCACTGAAATTCAATAAAAAACCCTCAAACATGTCATGTCATAGTTATAAATGTTCCTGCACCTAAGAAACTAAATGCACTCTTTGTTTTTAATCCTTTAGCTGAAATTTAGCTGAAAACAAACTTGTGGACTAGTACTGAGGGAGATTTATATATGACTTGTGCACAGAGCATTAACACAACTGTTTTATTATTGTTGTTGATGCTGCTGCTCCAACATTTCCCTGTTGTTTCCCTATTAGGAACCCATTTTCATACAGTTTATACAGTGTTCTCTTAGATTTTGGAAAGCGAAGAAATTCCTAATTTCGACTGCTTGCTGCTAATCTACGTTCCAGGAGATTAACACTGTGATCCCTGACAGACCTGACGAACAAGAGGCACAATGCAGGACAGATGAAGTATTGATCTGTCAGCAGATCTGACTCTGGAGAATGAAAAGATCTCAATTAAAAGCTGGTTTTGTTGCATATGCACATACCACAGATTGGTCTTGTTTTTTTTACACCCGCAGACAGAGGCAGTGTGAGCTGTGTTGGTAATCCAGGTGATGGAATCCATGAGGCAAAATGAAATACCACAGTGTGCAAGGTCATGTGGGTGGGAATTCGTCTATTAGGATCAGTTCACTGCTCTGGAAACATCACAAACACAAACCTGAACTATCAGTTTCAACGCCTCTTCAACATTATCCAGGGTCCTGTGAAGAGCTGAGCTGCTCCTGCTGCACCACCAGTAAACGTCACAACACGTGACGGGATCAATATGCAGCCGTTCATCTGTCAAGGAGCCACGTGACAGACCGACACACACTTACACTGTCTGTAATACAACTAAACAGCCACAACTGGCCCCCTTCCAATCAATGTGTCATTAGCGGTACTGCCTCAGGCACCAAAACCCAGTTCAACTGTCAAAGAAAGCCCTCCTGGAAGATCAACTGCACATCGCTGCAGCTGACAAACAGCCTGATATAACTGACATTCGTCTGCTCTCTGCACCTGTGTGCTGAAGAAAGAGGAAGAAATAGAACGCTGCCAGCCGGGGCTGACTTAGTGTTACACAGTCCAACTGACAGATGCTCCACACAGAGACAACCAAATGCCTAATACCCTGGTGTGTGCGGCTGTACGCGACGAGAATTTCAATTAGAGGAACACATAAGAAGACCCAAAAACAGAGATAGAGCTCACAGTGTCTGGACTGGCGGCTGCTACTTTTCATGACCCCGATGCTTCGAGCTACAGATCAGATCAGGGACACTGCGCGACAGATGTCTACCCTGGCGCTGTGTTCCAGGCATGAGTGCTGCTGGCACACACACCAAAGAGCAAGGGAAAAGGGAGACAACCGGGTGGGCAAGAAATGGATGGCATGAAAAAGGAGAGGAGGGAGGGAGGGAGGGAGGGAGGGGAGAGGGAGACAACACAGACAGGAGCGGAAGAGGACGAGGAGAGTTCGCCAGAGGAGATCGCACGTCTCACCACGCATCAGCGGAACGAAATCTACTGTGTCATGTTTCTGTCTGACAGCAACCAGTTTGATCAGAATGTGACTCTATAGGTTTGGACATAGAGTACCTCCAGTAGGACTGTCACCCTGGCTGACCTGCAGCGTGCACAGGAGACCTTGGATGGAGATCAACCCCACAGACTTTTTAAATCGGGAGTATTGATCTAAGGAGAAAGGGTCGTCGGGTCTGGAGCGCCAGCAGACAGGCTGTGAAAACCAAGCAGTGCTCCGAAACTGTTTGTACCTCGACATCTGACCCCCACCGTGCAACAACTCGCCCGCTACATGTCCGCTTTGAAGAGCAACACGAGACCAAAGACGAGCAGAGAGACAACAGCAGCTAATTATAGCGGCGCAGCAGCATGGCCAGAAACAAACTTGATTATCATCATCGTCAAGAAGGCACAAAGGAAACCTGCCGCCTCCCTCCTTTCCAGCACAATCCAATAGAAAGGCTTTTAGCCTTCGTAATGATTTACAAAGTGACAAGTCAAACAGATTTACTGTGACAGCGTGAAAGGGACCAGCACGACCGCCATTACTGCTCACGTGACCAGGACCTGCTGGCCCTGCTCCCGTTCCCCAACTACCCTCTCCTGAGCCCCATTCTGCCTGTTGCAGGGGACAGAGAAGAATGAAGCTGGCTAAATAGAGGCAGGCAACTGGCCTATTCAAACCCGCTCCCCACACCGCCCCCTCCTCGCTCAACATGAGCCCCCTTCAAACGAGAGGGAAAAGCTCTGCTTTGTGGGAGCTGGTTAAAGCGGCAGCCCCCCAGATATGGATCTGGACACGGAAAACTTGCGGCAAAGAGTAGAAGGAGATATACCCTTGTACGATTTAACACCATGATCTGAGGTTTATCACATTTAATGAGCCATGAATGTGAGGTGAAGCTTCCAGCTCCCGGTGGCGGCTGACAACATCTCTGCAGCAGCCTCGGCCTTTCCAGCGGGCATGGAAGGCTATTAAATTATTAAAACACTGATTTATCCACAAAAACATTCAGCAATCCTTACATCACCCTTTTTATTTATGTTAGTTTGTGTGTGTGTGTTCTATGAGCTGTGTACGTTTTCAGGAGGAAATGTTGTTTTTTTTTTTTTTTTTTTTGTCCAGAGTGACGGGATCAAACAAAAAAATGGGACTTGAACCATGGAACACATCTGTGACTGAGCAGCATCTGCCATTCATGGCTGACAAGCTCTTCTTGGTGCAGTCATCGGCTTTTTCCCTCTCTAAGTCTTTCTGGAAGGTAAAAAAAAAAAGACACCTTGGTTATTGGGAGCTTTGAAAACAGAGCCGCCCCCCAAAACCATCAGGAGCTGGCGGCAGAGAGATGTGAACAGAGAATGCTCAAGGAGCACAGACCCCCGGGCAACGCAGATTCTGTTTCCCCCTTTCTGGCTTCCAAAAACAAAGGAATTCCAGAGAAAATCAGGGCAGGACCTCACCCCAAGCCACCGCCGCTGTACCTACCCCCACCGTCCTCTTTCTTTCTCACACACACATTTTGTGGCAGCACACACACACACACACACACAAAGACAACGTGGCTCTGCAGAGGTGTTGTCATACAACCGTCACTGAGACACACCTCCTTTCTTGGTATACCATCATGTTGATTTGATGTCCAGTGGCTGCTGGGACATGACGAGTAGGAAAGGATGAAGGAGCAGGGGGGGTTAAATGTGTGGAGGGAGGTGACCCGCTGTCGGATTTCAGAGGAATATCTGTCTGCTGTTGTCATCGTGACATTTTGTGAGCTGGTCATGGTGACTTCAGGGTCATCGATCACACCTGCCGTTAGCATGTGTCTTCTCTGAGCCCTCTATTACGTTTTATAATCATTGTTTGACCGAAGATGAAGCACTGACCGTGGTCCCTCCGCCCCCCCACCCGGCTCCTCCTCTTCAAAACATTTGAGTCCGACGAGGAGCGTGTGATGTCCTGACGTGGATCTCCAGCAATGTCAACACATCCCATTCAGCCCCCACTGGGCAGCCATGTGAAAGCAATACGGCTGAGATGCGTAATTTGTGTATTAGACGTTACTAATGTATGTGATGTGGAGTAATGGCACAGAGGAGCTCTGAACAGACGTTCATTCCAGTGGCCGTTTAAAAGCTGAATAATCCAGATAATGCAATACCGTCACCCAGTACTTCTGTTAAATTCAACTTTATTTAAGTAGGATAAAAGGATAAGTTTGCTGTGTTTCTGAAAGGATAATATCGTTCCCAGGAACTGTAACAAAGAGGAGGACATTATTTCTATATAATAAACAAAAAAATAGGTAGTAAAATAAATTAATTTCCATATTTTTTCTGGTCCTTGTGTCTGATTTGCTTGACTTTCTAAGGGGTGGGGTGGTGGAGGGCTTTATTGTCTCTGTGATGTGACTTTTCTCTCCCTGTAAATGGAAAATGTATTAATACAATATGTTTAAAAAGCTATATTTTGTCTAATATTAGAGTGTCATATTGTTGAAAATAGTATTCTTGGAAATCATCAAACACCGGGACGTTGACTATTCTGTCGATAATGTTTTGCCAGATAATTAAAGACCGCTGGGGGACAATGATGAACTGGCGCGCATCAAGCAGTGCATCATAGCTGTCTTTGGAATACACACGATTAGCCCGCTCCCATTACGGTCATGACAAACGATGATTTCCACCGTGGGTTTAGTTTTGCTGGGAGGGCGTACCTGTGGAGGAACACACACTGGCCCTCTGACAGACGCAGACAGATGCGGCTGCTGATGATACTTGTGATACAAAGTCAGGTACACGTGCTGAGATCATTGTTTTTCTACAGTGAAACCTTAATCATTTACTTGTTTACGTCTCCATCCCTCCGTCTTTCTCACTCTCTCTACCAGGGAAGTTAATGCTGTGGTTCGTCCCACCAGCCGTTCGTTCTTTACGGTGGCTGTATCCACACACAGGTTTAAAACATGCCCCTTTATCTGGGCCGCTCAGGCGGGAGAATGAAAGGGATGCTAGTCCTTAGAACCCTGGGAAAGCGCCTGGCTCAACCGCCAGTGTCAAAACCGAGGGGAGGGCAGCAAGCGAGCAAACACGCTGCACACAGTAATAGAGTTTTCTGTCACTGTGCAATGTTGAAACGTGGAAAGAAAACAGTCTTAGCAGGGAAGTGGAGCTGAAGATTATTTGCCAATATGATTTCCGGGGCTCTCCATAACAACCGGATTCTTTAATACACTGAAACTGGAAAGTCAGCATTTGATGTGCAACACTCCCCCGGCCTCAAAACAGAAAGGAAAAAAAAGCTGCAGTTCCATATTGACATTTCAACTTTTGTGCCATCTGCATGTGAACACATTAGCATCATATGAGAGCAGACATCACACGACTCCCTCTCCCTGTCTTATAACTGACATCGCAGGCAAAGAATAAACACAGTCCTTCTACATTAGCAAATCCTAGTTAATTTTCTTTGTCAGAAAACAAGTATGTATGCATCTCCGGAGGCCATGTTGAAGACAATCCGACAGCCTTCAGAGCATCTCTGCCATCACTCGCCTTTCTCCCACGCAACGTCAACCACAAAATCAGCACCCTGAGAAACAACGGGGGCTGACTAGACAACAGTCTGTTTATAGCACAAATGATATTATACACACAGCATGTGGTGTATTATCGCTATAAACAATTCATTCAAGACTATGAGCTGAAAAGATTCGCAACATGCTGTGTGACGGTATCTAAGTGTAGAATTAATCCGAGAGGAGGCAATCTCACCCCAAAAAAATGGATATTTCAAAGCTTTTAGAGGGAGTGGGTGCAGGTTTTTGCTGACTGGTTATTCTGGTTGACAAACACTGGGCGAGCAGCGCGAGAGTCAGCCCCAACACAGTGGTGAGTGTCTGTCTGGCAAATGAATCCAGGTGGATCACTACGTTAGGTGTGAAGACCTCTTGGAGGATGCTTATCTACGCAGGCTCGCAGGCGTGCTGCGGTATCAGGAGAGACAAGACAAACACAGCAGATCAGTGCTGCAACCGTAAACCCACTGACCCAGCATGAAGAGGGAGAGGGGACTAATTAGCGACTGTACTTACAACTCAAAGGGAGAGGGAGAGGAACGGGGAGCGAGGCGGGAGGGGACGAGAGCACACACACACAACACACAGAGCACCCAGTTGGAGGATGAGGACAATGAGTTTGTTTAGCTCAAACAGGATTTACAAGCCAAACAGACACACGCCAACGCCACTCAGACACATACTATCCCTCTTCCTCTGCTGCACGGCCCCTTTCTCCCGCAGACAAACACAGCTGAGACGGCGCTCTGTCGGGATTTCGTCAGCGGCAAAAAAAAATAAAGAAAAAAAAAGTGAGGGTAATTGGTCGCGATGGTGAGAGGTCTTGAGTGCTGGCAGCAGCGGTGGGCAAATGGACGGATGGATAGAGGGAACATTTTGTTCCTCCTGTGCGGGCTCCGTCTCTCATATTGTTCCTGGTGAGGCCGCGTGTCATTTATGATTCAAGGACCGCCGCGTCTCGACGGATGGGAACGGGACATGGTCATTGTGCCGTCCCCTGTACTCGTGTCTCAAAGAACATCAAATCAAACATGCATGAGGCGGTGGCAGCGTGGGCCAGCTACTTCTCCGTGCACTCTGATTCACCCTCCAGTCTCAGAAAAGCACTTTGGAAACTGCGAGTACCTGATGTTGGAAGAACTCAAGGTTAAATGGCCGGCTTTAGAAGCAGCAGTTAAGTTTTGACTATATTGGAGAACTTAAACGTCACAAACACAATAACTGATAAGGAAGAACAAAGGTGTCTTACCGGGTCTGCCTCTCATTTCGACTGAACGGCAGAACGTTCTTCAGTGGGGGGACACGACAAAACTAGGATGATTAAATGCTCATATTTTATTTATTCTGTCTCACCACTGAATCTTACTGTTTAAACTCTCGTCTCTGGACAGTAATGAATATAAATCTGGTTTCCTGACATTCACGTTATACGTACTGTATCACACCACTGAGGAAATACAGATGTTATATTGTGTTAGTTGATCCATGCATGAAAGTCCACTTACACCGTCTGAGTGTTGTTTTTGGGGGAGAAATGAACAAATTCACGGAAAAAAACCAACGATTTCTGCTCAGCCAGGAACATTACACCGGCAAATGCTCTGATCAAGTTCAACTTAGCAGATATCTTCCAGTCTCTGCTGCTCTGAACATTGTTTTTTTAGAAAATTATTCACATAAATTACGTTCTCTCACTGAGGCTGCAATGATGCGGAGAGCCAATGTTAGCCACTAACAATAACCGCCAACATGATAGCAGTGTTTGCTAACATGGATTTGGGTGTAAATGCATCAAAACAGCCAATATTAGATAATTAGACAACACAATTTCAATGTATTGATGTATTTTTTTGTAGCATCATTCAAGCTGAACGCTGTCACTCACAGTAAGCACAGCGACTTCATAACATCACCTGTTCTCATGGTTAAATAGGTCGGGCATGTCTGCAAACGAGAAAGAAGTCGGAGACACTATTTCTTGAATCTATTTATTCAGGGAAGGGTTGTGCTGAGTGCAAACGTTCGTCCGCACCGACGCCCTGTTTCCCAAACCTGGGGCTGCCCAGGACGGACACAGCCATCTGCAAACAACGCTGCTGTAAGATTTGCATTGTGGACAGCAGTAACGTGTGAGCGGCACCGACGCCCCTGCTCGTGTGTGTTGGGCCACATTTGGCTGCCCGGGTCACAGTGACCCACGGTCAGCAGGACGAGTTCCATGTGGCTGCTTCATTTTCAGCATTATTAGTTACACTGCAATTACTCAGCTTTGACTTCGAGAGAGCTTAACTGTGGGCTTATGGGTGGAATTACAGCAGCATTTAGGGAGCAGTTGTGTCTGACACGAGGGCACAACCTCAGCTCAAACTGAACATTTCATTCCAAGTCCCAATTCTCAAAATTAGTCTGTAAAAACGTTGCGAGGCAACACAACTCTTTCCCTTTTTAAAAAAGGACAAAAATAGAAACAAAGCATTCGATGAAAAGTACAGCTAAGTTGAAACCACAAGTGGAGAGTGTAACGTGTGAGACAGACACACTGCAGCAGAGTTCTGCTCGGGACACGAGTGGGTGGGATTTAGACTGACTATGGCGAGACACCAGACTACGAGAATCTATGTCAAGTGAACACGGAGCAAATATTTCACAGCACTCCATGAACCCACATGAACAGTTAGCTGAAATGTCAGGCTGTCAAAACACTGATTAACGTCTGCCAGGTTTTACACACTTAGCAGACTGCTGCTGTGCCGACACACAGAAAACGTCATTACTCTGCACCTTGGTAAATTGCTGAGTACCACAAAGTTAATTACTCCAAATGAAAATAATGATGTTGCCCCCCCCCACACACACACACACAAGCACACCCTGCAAGTACAACATCTTAATTAGCTTGTTGCTTCACAGAAATAAAATAGATAATATAGATAACGTGCACTTAACAGCTTCCATTCAGTGAATATTCATCCAGGGACAACTAGTTGCAGGTGTTTAAAACGAATACTTTTGTTTGTTGCAGCCAAATCTTTCAACGCAATGATGACAAAGAGAATGCCATTGATGCCTCACATGCATTCTTTGACCTTTTTTTTTTTTTTTTAAATCAGCCTTCACAAGCTGACCGGTTCACGGCTTCTCCTATGCTCATTGTCTGTGCATGCAACACCTATTGCTGGTCTGTACGTCCCAGGGAGGGAGGTCCCTCTTTCTGTGGTCTTCCCTGAGTTTTCTGCCTCTTTTTCCCCTGTTATAAGGGTTTTTTGGGCAGCTTTTCCTCACCCTGATTGAGGGTTTAGGCCAGAGGGTGTAGCAAAGCGGACAATAGAAATAAAGTTGAATTGAATTGAATTATCACTGAGTGGTAACCTCTCTGTTCTGTCTCATTGTTCAGTTTAGGGAACTAACAGACTGTTCAGTTCATCCTCATGCCAACACACAGGTTCCCCTCATCTGAGAGTTCACTCTTTGATCTCTTCCATCATTCAGGCCACCTGGACCTTGTTGGTATTTTAAAAAGAGTCAATGTGTGACTGCTCCCCTTTACTATATAGCAATATGTGGTATTACTGTGTGTTATACTAATGTCAAGCCTACGGTGCAGAGGACCAGGCCTCTGGCTATCAGCCTGCATACTTGCATTTGCACGCACTGTCACATTTTAACAGCCTTGAAAAAAACAAAAACAAATTTGATTTCAAAGTGAGTCTTCTGGAGCCTTTAGCCTGTTTAGTGAATCAGACACTCTTCCGTCTTGTCTCACAGCCTGGCTGGCTGTCTGCAGAGAGGCCCCAGGAGGGACAACAGAAGGAATGAAAACTCACACATAAATACGCACACACACACATACACACACACACACTTCCAAGTTCCTAACAGTTGCAGATGGCTTTAATTCCTTGCCCTCTTTCTTTCACAATTCATCAGGTAACCCACTCGGAGCGAGCGTGCCTTCTTTTCATGCTTTTGCTGTGATGACTTGATGCTGGTTCAGTTCGACAACAGGCAACCCCCCCCCCCCCCAAAAAAAAAAATACACTAATGAAGCTGACAAGTGTTGCTGCTGAGACAATTTCATTACATCACCAATAAAATTACCAAGGACAGACTGGGGGGGGGCACCCATCCAAACTGTGTTTACACGCTCCCCATGACTGCGTGGAGGGATTGGACACAATAACATGAGCACCTGCAATCCAGTGCAATATTTCTGCAATGTGCAACTCTCTGCAGCATAACAGATCACAGTGAATGTGACTGCCAGGAAACACAGGAACACATGCACTTGTTATCTCCTCTGCAATCTGATTAGAACAGGAAAGCAAGAAAATTGATTAGCTATTGCAACTATGTTTGGTTCCACAAAAAAACAGCTGATCTGTTCCTTGTCAGTCGCTTTTCAGCTTCAGCACCTCACTAACAAGTCTCTCTCTGACCCCCTCCCAAAGTTAAGCTGTCCTGCAGCAGGGTGCCCCAGAATGAAAGAGAGGCAGTCTCCTCCTCCACCTCTCTCCTCCTCCTCCCATCGGGAGCCCCCTTTCCACTGCGCTCTGCCCCGGCTGGCCTCACATCCAGACGGAGGAATTTAATGGGGAGGGTCCGCCAGACTTCAGGCACAGGGCTGCCTGGAATCAACCCGCCTCATCCACACTCTGCTGCAAGAGAACAGGGATATGTGCTGCTGCTGCTGCTGCTGCTGCTGCTGGTGTGTGTGTTTGAGTGTGTGTGTGATTCCTAACGACAATAAAACATTTGTACTGGCATCTTGCATTTGTGTGTGTGCATAGAGATGACACTGAGATTACACCCAGACCTGGGCATTATCTCATTTACATTATTTACACAGAATTACTGATCAGTGTGGGAGCAAACTGTGGCTCAGATTACAACTGGAGTCCCATTAAGCCCCTGTGATCTGTGAAAGGCTCCTGAGAGGATCCAATCAGTGTTATCAGAGCACCTCAAGGTGACAAATGACACTGGAGCTGCTCCACTCAGCCCAGGAACACACGGACCTGTCTGTTAATTGCATTACAACAGGTAGCCGATAACAAGCCCCCCCACACACACACACACATACACACACTGTGGACTCTTAGCGAAGTGACACACATGCTCAGTTTAGCATCAGCTGATCCGACGAGATGACCCGTTCACCCGCAGAGCGACGTGCAGACACTCACTCCGTCCTCCAGTGTCTTCACCAACATTGACAAACTGCAGCTCTCTGGTCCAATCGCGGACTATCGGGCACGCACACGCCTGCAGCGTGTTCACTCCGCGTATCTGCGCTCCGACGCCGCAGCCGCCGGCAGCATCTGGCCGCTGACACGCCGAGTTCCTGCGCGGCTCCCAAAGGTTCCTGGGAGGTCACCCTATTGTTAGCAGGTAGTCTCCGTCCAGCGGGAGGCAGTCTGAGCAGCGCAAACCCCCGTTTGCAGCAGCACGACACACACACACACACACAAAACGGACAACAATGCTCGAAACTTACTTCGCGCTTGGATCTCGGAGGCGAATCCACGTACGGGTTTGTCCGAAGCGGCGTGTTTACGGCGCTTCTGAGCGCTGCTCCGAGGCGACGTGAGAGCCCCGGGGACGCTGTAGTGAGTGACTGAATCAACTACCGTGGAGCACGGCAAGTTGAAGTGTCAGATTACACTGGCTATTCAGTTACCACAGAGCCGGGCTCCGGTCGCCGGTCGCCGGCAAAATGTGACCCAGATTCCGCCGGCGCTTCACGGTGTCCGTCCACGGAAAGAGGCCGATCCACACTGGAGCGGAGCGACGGGCTCCGGCGGCAGCTATTGTCTGCTGGCGTGATGCAGCTCCAGTCCTCCAGAGCTGCATCACACACCACGACTGAATCACCGGTGGTTCACACAATGATCACAGGGGCGTTGATGTTTGCAAACATACGTCATCAATAAACAGAGGTTCACACTGAGTACAGCTAACATGAATACTAAGTAACCAGTAATCAATAACATCAGCTTTCGCGTTAGCTCCACTATAAATTACTCATTATTTTGGTTGTTATTGTTATATTATAATCTTGTTAGTATTATTGTTGTTGTTATTTCCTATTATTTCTTACATTCTTATTTCTTTTTTCACTATTGTGGTTGTTGTTACTTATAAAATAATCGTAATAATAAAATGTATTATTATGTTGTTAAAATGCAATACGGTTGTTGTTGTTGTTGTCCCGGCTGTTTTCATATGTTATTGGAGGTATTATTACACGACTACAACATTTTCCAGGTCCTCTCCGTGGCCTGAACCTTCGTGGGCTCCACGCCGATCCAGCCGGTCGTTTCCTGGCCGGGCTCCGTGTTTTGTGGATGGCCGGTCTCCGGTGGAAGCCTCGGAATAACAAAGACGTGTTTGAGAGCAGCGGCAGGCTGGGCTGAGCGGTGACGTCAAGGAACAATGTCTCTCCTCCCGACACGCGCACGCAGACACGCACGCACGCACGCACACGCTCGTCCACCGTCTGCAGTCAAAGCTGAGCTCCCAGTGAACCACACAGACTCACTCGTCTCTGCTGTGGAGAGTAAATACAAGCACTGCAGCAGCAGGTCAGCCGCTGGAAGTCAACAGCTACTTCCTGCTCTTGATAGACGTAGATTATCAATAAAGGTGCAAAGATTTCATAGGTCTGCCGAGAGGTAATTGTCAATTTCCCCTGACACAATGTCATCATACCCGGGGTTAAATTCCTGTCAACGGGTCCTGGCCCAGGTTAGTCCACTCTTTGAAAGGAAGGAAGTGGCTGACTGCTGCCATCCCTTTGCTTCCTGCCTGCAGGGCTGCTGACACTGATGCAGTGGGAGCAGGATCAGAGTATCGTCAGTTGGGGGGGTGTGGGCTCTATCACAGTCACAGCGTCTCAAGGACACCCCAGCCCCCTGGTCGAAGCAGCTATTCACACTGATGGGGACAAATATGACCGGTGACATCACCGGCTCCAGCAGTCACTCATTTTTATTTCGGGGGCCTGGTTCTTAGATGGAGATTGGGTGAGCAGTCAATGTCACAATGCTCCGGCTGTGAACTCGTGATCTGATTTTTTTTTTTTTTTCTCCCCCTCTGGAAATGTCTCGCTGAAAAGACCCTGTCTGGTACAGACGTTTAACACCTGTGATGTTGCAAAAGTGATATTGATGGGATTCACATAAAACGCGTCCTATAGGATTCCTCCCCAAGAAATCCTCAGGGTTACATGTTGTCAGAGAATCTGATCTCAGTGTAAGTTATTGGGTGACAACAAGAGCTCTGATACATAACAGACTGATCTGTTGTTTTCTTTTGTCTATAACTTTCCATCTGATCATCGTATTATCTGGTAGATCATCCATCAAGTTGTTGTTTGAATGGCGTCTCAAGTTGACAAGGCCTGTTACGGGAGTCGGGGGGTCTGCAGACGGGCCAGGTCATTCTCCAGTGACATTCTGCGGTTGGAATAATGGCTTGTTGTCAAACAGCAACTCACTCTTATTGCAAAGCGTGCTCCCCAGTCTCTCCAAAATAATATGTCCAGATGGCTGCCAACAAGATGGATGGATTAGAGGTGGGGTGACTTCAGCTTGACTTGGCTCTGTGTATAATTAATGGAGAACAAAGGGAAGTCTCATGTAGCATGATCTGACAAGGTTAATACATTTCACATTGTGTTGGTGTGTATCACATTATCATACGAAAACCTTAGAACATTAGCGACAGGGGCAGCTTCTATCAAAACGTGAACATGATTTCTGTCCACCACAGTGCTGCAGGTTTTCTCGCAGTGACAGGAGAGATGGATGCTGCTGGGGCCGCACGTTGCGACATGATGGAGGGAGACTTTCAGTTGCGCTGACATCAGCTCTCGCCTTCACACAGAGGTGTGATGGTTGTTTACGGTGCCACCCTGCTGTCACCATGACGCTGAAAACACCATGCCGGAAAAGCAATGTTCACATCTTTTAGACAGGAGTGACTGAAGACTGATATCTTCACTGTCTCTCACTGAACTGAGGACCTAATAAAACATGTGTAAATAGACCCGTTTTGCAGCTGGTCAGTGGCGTTGTTGTAAATAGGTGACGGGTTGACATGGTTACCGCATAGCCTGACATGTGGGAACTTACAATCTGATAATTAAAATCGTGGTCAGATGTCATTTGAAACCCTACCATGATTAGCCACAACATCAAGGCATGTCAGGCGTATTATTCTGCTGATGGATTATTCATTGTAGATGATTGTATACTTGATGACTGTATACTAGCGTTGTTCTTTCTTGTTATACCACTTTGTACCTACTTTAATTTCCCTGACGGAGTCATCCAACGGGATCAATAAAAGTGAATGTGAATGTGAATCTGAATCTGAAGAGGGAGCAGTGAAGTGGTTGGCTAGACTAGGTTAGCAATAGCATCAGCAACAGCCCTTGTGTTGTATCTTGTTTTGACAAGTGTAAGTCTTCCAATAAATATTGTTAATCCATCTTTAATCTCTTGATTTTGCAATAGCTGATTTGTGGGTGTGACAATATTTGTACTTTTAGTTCTAAGTTCTCAACCTATTAATGGATTGTCAGTTGTTGTTTTGTTTTTGTAGCATAATTTCATAATCATTTCTGTACTGACCTGCAGTTACATGACACAGATGCTCAGTAGTCTGTTACCAAAGGTGATTTGTGTGTACACAGAGGGTTTTTTTGTGTGAGTGATAAAGACAGAGAGTCCGAGGGAGCAGCCAGGTAACAAGGGCTAATGCTGAGGACAAGTAGAGATGCAGGGCAGTAAATGGATCATCTCCTGCAGAGAAGACTCAGACAAACACTAAAAGAAGACAAGAGAGCTCTGGTCGAGTACACCATTGATTGTCTCTGGCTGCGAGAAGAACAAGAAGTCCAGAGAAACAGGGAAAGGGACAGACTGCAGACGACACGAATGCTGACTTAAAACTGTGTGGACATCCTTTCTCTCAGTTTTTTCACAGGACTGATATGGCAGTCCGGACCCCATGCTGACCGCCCGGTCGAGCTGTGGGGAGCACAGAGGTAATCAATGAGTGCTCACACAATAGAGCGCCAACTTCCAGAGTGCTAACAGCTCCCCGAGGCCATCGGGAAGGAGGTGGAGAAGAGGGGGATGATGCAGAAGGAGGGGTAGAAGGGGAAGAAGGGAGAGAAGTGGGTGAGGAGACTGTGCGCTCTCACACATGGGTGCCATAGGTTGCTTCCACTCCACTGGTAGAAGGAGAAAGAGAACATGTATGAAGCACTTAAGCCCATATTCCTTCATGGCTGTGTATGCTCACTAATGCATGTGGGACTTAAGTCTGCATGCGGATCAGGAACTTAGCTGGGACATTTATGAGATGTGAAATGTAGAGTGGTGGTCCAATGCTGGAGGTGATCGCTGCAGTGATAGGGCTATTTTTAGTTGGCTTCTTCCCGTCATTGTTGCACGGTTTGCATGTTTTCATGCGTGTCTGAGAGAGCCTTTTCTTTTTTTATATAAATTATTATGCAATGCTGTATCTGACCTTGGGAAGAACATGTGCCAGAGGGATATGGAGCGAGCTGAGTAAATGTGTGACCATTTCAACCTCTGTGTCATCCTTCACTGCACAACTAGCTACCTCACTAGTCACAGAGCAGCTCCCAGGAGGACAAGAACATCAAGAATTCAGCTCCCGTGTTGTGTTGTCGTAACACGGTTTGGTCCAGAATGGCATTTAGGGTATTGTGTTGTACATTATCATTATCATCATTATTAAATAGAACCATTTCGATTACATTTCAGTTGAGAACTCCAGTCAAAGCTCACATTCTAACCAGCTTTTGGGAGCAATCTCTGCATCGTTTGACTGTAGTCAAAAAGGAAAAAACAGGTTGGCAGACAAGCCACCTAAGCGAGTGCCTATTTCTCAGGATGACATTAATGTAATAGCGCTGGTGCCCAAAACAACTTTGTATTGATTCGCATAACCTTTTAAGCCAGTCGATTGCTGCTCTCTAACTCACAATGCTCTGGCATGAGCATGTTTCCAAGCAAGGATGTTGCAGCAGCAGAGTGTGTTAAATATTGTGTTTTCTGCTGAATTACAGTGTGAATCAACAAATCAGTTTCCACACTTCTTCCTCCACGTAGCTCAAAGAGGGACATTGTCTCATGATCAGCCCTTTATGATCATGTGCGTCAGGGTGTCTTGTCGTAATCATACTTGCCGTGCTGACTCATGCTCCTCTGATTTTCAGTGGTCCTATTGCCTCCACACACGCTGGTCATCCTGACTCAGTCTTAAACACAGACTCTTTCATGTGAACCTCGTCTACAAACATGTCTGTCTTGACCATGAGATATCAACAACACCTACTAAAGCAGTCGATAGTGTCATGTTTAACTACAGGTTAACAACATCCCTGGGTTTTATTTACATATCCGTTGAACAAAATGCAAAATGCCTCTGAAAACATCTATGTGCATGATATGCTTTGCACATGTTCTTCTGTTTGCTCGCTTGTACATATTTGTACTATGAATATTGGTAGGTACTAGTGAGTATGAGGACATTCTTAAGAGCAGCGATGACTGACGATGTGTGCTCACAATCTCAACGACCATCTTAGCATCTTAATAAACACAGCCTGCTTAACAGCCTAAGCCATCCCCAATCTCTGATTAAATACATTAACAATGACTAATCATGCAACCCTACCACTCTTTAGTACTCCAAAACACTCTGCGACTGAGCTCACAACCTCTCGTGTGTCTCAGGAGGACAAGTGCTTTGTGCCTCAGAGTTCAGGACGGAGCTCGAAGCCACGGAGCCTCAGGAGGAGGTATTGAATCTCAGCCAGAAAAAATAAATAACGCCCTTGTCTGCAAGTGACCAGTGCTCACTCCCAGACTTTTAAGGTAGGTCGAGTTACCGTGGCCCCTGACAGGAGCAGACAGGTTGTGTCTGAGAGAAATACCTTCCCACAGATGACATCATGGTGCGGGAGAAAGGAGGCACCGAGTGAGCCAAGAGTGGCTCAATACTCCAAACATCCTGATATTTCTCCCCTTCTAACGAGCACGATGCTATCTGCAAGAACATTCTGTTTCATCCAGTAAGGTTTGGACATGTCTCTGACTGATCTGGACCCTGATTTAACCATCACAGATCCACAAGAAGGAAAGCATCCATCTTCCTTTATTAGTATTCAACAGGCACGAAACATGACCTTAATCCCCCGGAGAGGGAATGATCAGAAAGTACAGATCTACATTTAATATACACCCCATACACCCCCCCCTGCACATTCTTTTAGAAGAAGTGATAGTGTGATCTGACATGTGCTTTAAAAGATGAGTCTATTGTGTGGGCTGGATTTACTGCCACCACCGTGTGCCCAGTGAGGGTGGTCTCCCCTGGGCGCTGTGGATGACGTTAAGGGGATTTGCCCGTGAAGATCTGACTCCACAACTGCAGATAAAGTTCTGGGAGACAACAGGAGTGATCTGAGGGAAACGTAGGATTCTGATTGTGTCCCTTAATGTTCAAACCAAGTGATCCCACAGATGACAGCACCACCTGCTGGTAATAGCCAGTCAGTGGTGTGGCGTAGGAGGGCTGAAGGGGTGGAGGGGTTATCTTCATGATGGAAAAGATCAGAAGCTCCTATGACAGTCACATCCACGCTCACACTTAGCATGAGCGTGTGGAGTGAATGGGTTTGTCAA
Organism: Aeoliscus strigatus; assembly: GCA_901007665.1. Taxonomy (NCBI): domain Eukaryota; kingdom Metazoa; phylum Chordata; class Actinopteri; order Syngnathiformes; family Centriscidae; genus Aeoliscus; species Aeoliscus strigatus. Next base: position 2,831 of record CAAKHB010005950.1, on the reverse strand, counting down.
GTCACGATATTATGAAGCCGTTAATGAGAGGTTAATGCTGTCCGCTCCGTCCAGAATGAGAAAGGGCACCCCCCACAATGGTCCACTGGACATGCAGTCCTGTGAATGTGTGTAACCGTATAAGAGTCCTTCACCAGACAATAATAACTTGCTGTTTTCCAGCCTTCAGTCACACTCCCGTTCTTTCACGGACGTCCCTCTGTGATATGATGCAACAATGTGGTGCTTTAGCTGCGCAAACACTGAGAATGGACTCTGGACCTCAATGGCCACTGAGCTGTAAACTCAACCACCACCCACCCACACGTCGCCCCATTCAGGACCGACTGTACACAAACATAAAATGACTCATCCTTGCATAAGAAAGGACCCGCCCAGGTCCCTCTGTGAACAGTATCAGTATGCCAGTATCTCAGTCTATTGTGCATCTGACCCCACGCTCACCTCACCACTGCTCCCTTGTCCTCATGTCCTAATACTGTTTGGAATGCGTCGCCTGGCAACGGCCTCTGTAAATACAGCACCTTGCTACTCGGACAGGAAACCACTGTAGCTCTGTGGAAAATCAGAGGCCATTTACTCCGTGGACTGACGTTTGTTCAAATAAACGTGCATGAACTCTTTTCAGTCATTTTTTTTACTTGTAATTCTACATTATTCCAACAGCTGCAGTGATTGTCTTAACAATCAACCATCTAATTTCTGTGTTGTCGGATCATGAACTCTTAGCATCAACTCCCCTTCCTCCTCATTATTACAAGCTGCCTTTCACCAATTAACTCTCCCTGTGATGTGCATTTCAGACATGGCCAAGAGAGCACCATTACTGGCCCTCCACACTGCTTTCTCTGTCCCATCAATTCCCTGTTATTGTTGGCAGTTGAGCTGAGGCCCGGTATTGATCCTTCACCCCGGGAGAAGATAAGGTGGGGAATCGAGATGGATTCCATATCTATTATCTAATGGAATTCCTCCTCCCAGAAAGGTCTATAGATTTTCTGCCATTGCGGCTGTGAAAATGTGTGTCTATGGGCCTCTGCTGTGTCCGTGTGGGGGAGTGTCCCCTCTCTCTCTCTTTCTCTCTCTCTCTCGGAGCACAGAATGACGCTTTTGTAGGATGGATTAATGCGGCAAGCCGAATATGTTGGAACGTGGCGCTGAGGCTTTACGGACTGTTGGAGCATTCAGGGAAATACACTCGCTGTGGATGTGTATTGACCTGCTGCTCTCCGATTTGCCCTCTCAGAGATGTGGACACACACAGGCTCTGGTGTGTGGAGCATTGCATCAAAATGTGACACCAAAGTGGTGCTGCGATAGGGTCTGTCTTTAGACCGCTGATTATATCACTTTATCATGAGACACTTTCAGGAGAAGTTTATACCTAGTAGTAAGTGCATTTTTCCGGCGGGAAAAACTGCTGGCATATCAGAAACAATAAGTCAATAACAGAGACGACTTTCTTCACCAGAAGATATTGAGCCTTCAAGTCATTAACCAGGACTCTCACAATAATCAGTCGTCAATCAATGGTCTGACAAGTTCCTTATAAATGGACAATAAATATCCATTCATCAAGAAGCTAATCGGTGCCAAACACCGTACAAGGAGTGACGCTTATATCGATGTTATAATTACTGTTTTCAACAAAATATTTGACATTACAAGAAATATAGTCAGTACATGTAGGTGAAAAGGGAAAACCTACCACTTCATTCACACCCAGTGTGGTTATACTCAAAGAAATAACAAGAAAAACTCCCTGCGGCAGGTTTTAAAAAAATCAATGGGGAACACAGCAGAATGCAGGTGGTTCTCCAGCATGTTGTGGGACGATAAGTCCCTGTGTAATCAAGCTGTTGCACATACACTGAAGTCTGAGCGACCGCTGATAAGATGGCGGAGGATACACCAGGGACAAAGCTGGAAGGTTTCATGCATTCAGTCAAGGGAAAAATTCCTCTCTGTAAAACTCACAGCTTTGATTACCGTCGAAGAACAGTAGCCGTTTAAAGGCACAAATAGTCTGCAGTGACCAGTGAGACGTACACACACTAATGCAAACCCACACACGGCTCTGTAGCCCAGACTATACACGAAAGCCAGTCATGTAACAGGGAAGGCGATAGCCTTAGTGGGTAAATGAATGTCAGCAGCAATTAGAGGCCCTGCTAATAGCATCTAACCGAGAGGCCACTACGCAGTCGGGTCAGGAGTTTACCATGTATCACAAGGATTACATCCACACCGAGTCAACACTTCCCGCCAAGGACGTCTCAAGGGCAGGGAGACAACAGGACGAGCATCCAAGCAATATGACACCAGCTGATTCACAAAGAGGAGGTGATTAATGTGCATATGGAAGGAACGAACAATGTGATACTAAAGCTGCAAGAGAAGGATAATTCCCTGGAGAAACGTGCAGTAGCTTGTTGTCCTTCGTCCTCATCCTCAGTCGGACTTATAATTGAGCGCCGTGTGTGGTAACCTCAGTGGGTTTGGATACTGGGCTTAAGGGTGTAAACACCGTGTGCAGATGAGAGGGTGCAACAATAAACAGCAAATTTAACCCAACTGCTCAATGTGTCCTCAGTGGAACGCACACTGTGTGTGTGTGTGTGTGTTTTATCATTGTTACATAGCATATCGTCCATGCTATGACATTTATTAATGGTATACTGCTACAGTTACTTGAGCCTGTTGTTGCAGTTGTAGTCTACGGATGCAAAGTCCATTTGTTTGTCTGGGTTCCAGAAATAGATTTATGTACTATTTTCATACTGCAAATAATTAGCATGAAATACTATCATAAATCTATTTACACGGTCACA
>CAAKHB010005948.1:0-19860 GCA_901007665.1 Aeoliscus strigatus | reverse complement strand
GGAACTTGCGATATGCCGTCACACACACACACACACACACACACAGAGTTACACTACCTGAAGAAGGACAAAAAACAAGAGTCTCCTGCTGTGGTAAAATGCAAATGTTACATAGAGGTCAGGTAACCATGACACACACACACACACACACACACACACACGGTGTGACACCACTGGAATGCCCGGCACTCTTGTGGAACCAGTCGACCTTTCGGCCACTGATACTCGTCCTTGAGTCACATGAGAGGGGGAACACTGTGTGTGTGTGTGTGTGTGTGTGTGTGTGTGTGTGTGTGTGTGTGTGCGCGCGCGCGCACGCACGCACGCTGACAGATCCTTTTCCCACGTCCATCGCATCCTCTGGCTGACCTCTGGTTGACCTCTGATCGTCTCAATCCACAGAGATGAAAGCCTGATGCTTCACCTGAGTCACCTTCATTTTCTTTTCTCCTCCCCGTCTTCCTCCTCCTCCTCCTCCTCCTCTTCCTCTTTCGTTACCCAACATGCACCTTCATCCTTTTTTCCCTCCTCTGTTCTCATCCTTTTCTTCATCCTTTGCTCTTCAGAACTGTGTCAAAAAACAATTTTGCTTCATCATGGAAATTAAACCCGAGCAAGAAGGTTCCGATAGACTGGACGACATTTAATCTAAGTGGAAAGAGTGTGTGTGTGTGTGTGTTTGTGTGTGTGTGTCCAGTTGATTTATTAGCTTTAGACCCTGTTTACCTTCAGTTTTAGTTAACTGTGTTGTTATGGCGCTTCATTAACTTTGTGTAAATTCAATCACAAATCAATATGACTTGCTCCTTCTCACACACACACACACACACACACACACACACACCTTATCTGGTTTTGTTGTTGTAATTGGTCCTAGTGAAGCACCTATTGATAGAATTTTCAGAATGAATCTTTTTCATTCCACTTCTTCCCCTCTTCTTCCCTGTGTCTTTCCATCCCCCCCGTTTCGGAGAGTGACTTAACATAGTAGGAACGTCACAGTTTGGAGTTACAGTTATCTTCAAGAAATGACCCTCGTTTGCACGATTATTAAAAACAAACATTTCAAAAATGCTACAGATGCATCGATGGAACCATTCCACATTGGAGAAAGTACATCGGAACATTCTGTGACCTCATGGTGACGTTTGAGGAGAACTAGTTCCTACACGGACACATGACGCAGAGAAGCTAGCAGAGGTTCCTGCATCAGCTGCTGGTCACATCTCCACCACTGGACGTACCAGTAGATACCTCCTGATGTACCAGTAGGTACCTCCTGACGTACCAGTAGATACTTGACGTACCAGCTTCCATTGTCTGTTTGCATCTCCAGCAAAACTCTGTAATGAGGTCAAAGGTCAGAGCCACAGGGAACGTCGACCTTTGACCTCGTCTATCCACTGCTTGTGATGTTATTGATGTACAACAAACATGAGCCTGTTTCTTCCCGTTCTCCTTGTTCTTCTCCTTCTCCGCGTTCTTCTCCTTCTCCATGTTCTTCTCCTTCTCCATGTTCTTCTCCTTCTCCTTGCTCTCCGTTCTGACGTTCAGACGTTCTCATTCATTCCTTTGTTGTTTCATCTGTAGGAAGACAAACGTCGATCTGTTCTCAGCTTTGCCTTTCTGTCATTTTCACTCGTTTCTTTCACCAGAGGTGAACATGTTCACATCTTTCCCTCCCTGACGCTCTGAGCTTGTTTGGTTTTACCGCTCTCAGCATCTTCTGTTTGAAACTCTGTGTGTGTGTGTGCGTGTGTGTGTGTGTGTGTGTGTGTGTGTGAGTGAGTGAGTGAGTGAAATCCTGAGCTGTCAGATCACAGCATTGTAGACAAGTTTACTGAGGTTATTTGAGGATTTCCCCTTCTCTGTCTCTCTCCCTGTGTGTGTGTGTGTGTGTGTGTGTGTGTGTGTGTGTGTGTGTGTGTGTGTGTTTTCCACTGGGCTCTGAGGTAATTATGAGATTTCTCACTCACTGGAGCGAGCGAGGGGCAGGTGCCTGAGGACCCCCCCTCCCCCCATACATACATTTCTCTTTTGCCTCTCTTGCTTTTATTGGATTTGTCACACGCCCTCTGATCATCCCTCCTCCACAGCTCGACGGTCTGTTTTATAATTTCAACTTGCAGACATCTCAGAATGATCGAAGCTCTTTCAAAATCAGATACTTTAGTGCTGTTGAATTATTTTCCTGAACGTTCTGTGACCTCTAAGACCAATGTTTTCCCTGGGTGCTACATTCATGCCAGCATAAAATGGCTAAAAATATGACTTGGAGAAGGAGAAAATGTCCATCAGTTCCTGAAAGTTGACAGCTGGCGTCTTGCTGTCATTACGGTAATCCCATGCACTCTGTTGACCGAAGCCAGCGAGTCATTACCGTAATGACAGCAACTTGAATGGGGTACTTCTCAGCTATCAGTAACTGTTAGACATTTTCTGACAGCACAAATAGTCGTGTCATTACGGTACTCCGGCAGCGATTCTCATCAGTATTCACACTATGAAACCACAGAGTAGCTCGTACCGTTTTTTTTTTTGAAGAGATGCAGCTGAGGTCCACTCCGTCGTGACGACTTGACGTGTTTAACCCTTCAACACCCATGTTATCGTTGCTTATACATTCTTGCTAGCATACATTGGAGTACCGTAATTACGCACCTATTTGCACCATCAGAAAGTGTGGGAAGGTTTCTGCTGAGATGTTGCACTTTCAGGAACCATTTTCTGAAATAGTTGGTGCGAATAGTTGCATCATTACGGTACTCCAAAGTATGCCAGCGCGAATGTAGCGCCGGTGCCACTGTCAGTGTAAATACTGCGTCTGTCACTCTGACGGGACTAACTGAGGGGCGGGGGGCAGATCAGGATCTCACCTTGTTATTTCAGTTTGTTTTGTGCGTGTACTACTTCTGAGTACTCCTGAGTACTTGTGAATACTGTCATTTATCATTTCTTGAGATTGAGAAGTGTGAAGTTGCTGCTTTCTCATTCGTTCCTTCTTCAGTATGAGTCATTGTCCTCTGTCTCTTCTCCATCACCCCCCCTACACACACACACACACTCCCTCCTCCGGCTCTCTGGGAGATTAATCTGAGTTTTGGTCACCGTCCAAAAGCAGCTGTTTCTATTGGCTGCCAGAGATTTGGCGTGTGTGTGTGTGTGTGTGTGTGTGTGTGTGTGTGTGTGTTTTATGATTTGCCCTTAAACTCTCTCACTTGTTCTCTACCTCTCTCGCCCTCTCACTTCAAATGGGCTTCAGTGGGTTTTTTTTTTCATCTTTGTAAGCATCGCAACATACACTCACTGTGTGTGTGCGTGCAACAGCGGTGCATTTCAAAAATACTCTGCACGTGACTCAGGGATTATGTCTCTGAAATAAAGCTGAGAGAGGAGGAGAGAGGGCGAGCAAGGCAGAAAAACAGTGGAGAGAGAGAGACAGCTGCATGATGTCTTCAGGTGCCATTTGTCATCAAAACATATGATTGTTTCTGATTCTCCTGGTGACAATCGATAGAGTGTGTGTGTGTGTGTGTGTGTGTGTGTGTGTGTGTGTGTCCTGGAGAGCAGGACACACATTTTACTCATGTAAAGAATGCGACACATCCAACATAAAGTATACACACACACATTGCTTTGACTCAGCCTTACACACACGCACACTGTACTCACAAACATTCCTCACATGATTTACATACCACACACACACACACACACACCTTGACACACTTTCACTCATGCAGATCGTAGATAAAAATAATCAGTGTCACGTAATCAAACATTTGGTTCCTGGACGTGACGTATGACTCCTCCATCAACATGTTGCCATGGTGACGGTGGTGCGATGATACGAGTAAGACGAAGTTGTAATGATGCAGATTCCATGGACGTTTTAGCGCTGCAGCAGGTTTACTCGCAGTTAGACTGTCATGAAAGTTGCCCTGGAGAATTTTGAGGAAACTTTAAACCTTCAACTCACAGACAACAAACACTTTATTTTGTTTTAATCAAATTAACATCAAGTTTAAAGATTCTGTTTTGTACTATTATTGATATTATTTGTAGTCCAGCAGCTCTGTTCTTCTACCTGGTGCGAAGAAGGAGCTAGAAGGAGAAAACGTCCATCAGTTCCTGGAAGTTGACAATCAGCCATGTTGCTGTCATTACGGTAATCCCAGTCGCTCTGTTGGCGAGTCATTACCGTAATGACAGCGACTTCAGTGTGAAGTGTAGTTTCTCAAACTTGAACGTTGTCATGTTTTCCCCTTCTCCTCGCTCCTTCTTCATCACCTGGTAGAGGAACTGAGTGAAACTTGTCAGCCTTCGAGCACAAATAGTTGTGTAATTACGGTACTCCACAGTAAGCTAGCCTGAATGTATCAGCGGCGATACAGTTGTGTTAAAGGTTTAAATCGGAGAAGGAAACGTAAAGTTTATCCTCTCATGTCTTTTATCCTGTAGATCATCTATCACGCACATTTGTCCTCTGCATCAGTGCGTGTGTGTGTGTGTGTGTGTGTGTGTTAATGCTCCCATCAGTGTTCCTGCTCGCCTGCAGTGATTCCACTCACGTTCTCCCCCACTGACAAAGCAAACAGCAGCGTATGGATCAGGAGCGCTGGCCGATCGGCCGTCTCCTCGGGTACGTCTCTGTCAGACCTGACGTTCCGTTCGGTCCTGTGGAGGCGTCGGTACGTCTCTGTCAGACCTGACGTTCCGTTCGGTCCTGTGGAGGCGTCGGTGGAGGTTTTCCAGCTTGTGACTGTCGCTCATAAATCCCCTTTTTTCCCTCAAGTGAGAAAACGTTAGCGCGTGAAATGATCCATTATTAAAGAGAAAAAGAATCAACGCTGGATTTTTACAGCTGATTTGACTTTGGTGTCGGGTGGTGGACACAGCAGCGCCCCCTATGGGCTGAAACTGACTGGTCAGAACTTACTTTACTTCTGCTATTGACGATGAGTGCTGGTACATCTGGTATCTGTTGGTACTTGCTGGTATCTATCGTCCCACCTGTTCAACTGTCCTCTGGGCTCCACCCCCTCTCTAAACGGAGTCTCTGGAGGTCAGGTCTTCCTCTCCAAGAGATCTAAAGTTCTACAAATCTTCACCAGAGGCAGCACATCATGAGAGGGGTGGAGCTTATCTCATCCTCCCAGCTTTTTTTTTTTTTTTTTAGAATTTAGTATCTCCAGCATCAGTAGTCTCGTTCCTCCACTGGAGCCTGAACTTTCCTGCAGGAGAAGATGGCGACGTTACGACAAGGAGGAACCGGTTAAAGTAAAGTTTGAAGTGGGAGGAGGGAGGTGACGGTGTGATGGAGGAAGCGGTGGAACAAATGAGCCGCACACAAACAATCACAGAGGCGGGAAATGGATGAAAGCTCCAGCAGAGACGGAGAGGTGCAGCAGCAGATGGAGGAAGACGACGCCTCCTCCTCTGGACGGCAGATTGTCTTTTTATCGCTCTGCACTTTGACGAGCGGTAAACGTTTACCAGAAGAATCCGTTGGTCCGACTGTCGAGGCTGAAAACTTTTGTCCACCTCACCACTGAAACTCTTCCTGTTGATTCACTCATTCGTTTCGATCTTTGTTTGACACACGAGTGTTTGTACGACACTTACTGACTTTAACCCCGACGGTATCGCAGGTGATACGTTCCTACTAGCATACTTTGGAGTACCGCAATTTCTCAACTATTTGTGCAAGCAGAAAACGTGAAGCAGTTCACTCTTCTCCTTTACCTGGAGTGAAGAAGGACAACCGCTGAAAGTTGCTTCACATCCAAGTTGCTGTCATTACGGTAATGCTTCGATAGCGCATATAATTGTGTAATTACGGTACTCCAAAGTCTGCTAGCGCAAATGTCGCGCAATACCGTCAAGGTTAAACGAACTGACGCCCAAACTGCTAAAAGTCCATGTATTTGCCCGTTTTCGTACATATTTGTTTTTTTTTAATGACATAGGTGATGCCCCCTGCAGGTTCAAACGTGCATTACACCTCAACTCAACTCTGCTGTTTTTATCTGGTATATTTGTGTCTGGTGGTGTTACATGTTACCACGTCACCATAGGAACATGTTAGTGGGAACATGTTTCAACTGAGTGTGAGTAGTAACATGGCAAACGATAGTACAACAGGTAGGAAATAATAACAATAATAGTTTAATATGTTTTAATGTGTGTTAGATACTTAACATTTAGCTACATTTCCACTTCCTGAAAAGAACTAAAAAATGACATGTGAAGTTCAGTGAAGAATGAAGGTGAAAGGACGAGAGACGGCCACTGAAAGAAGAGCAGGAGACAGAGGAAGAACATGAGAGAGGAGGAGGAAAGTGTGTCTAGGATGAAAAAGAGAGGGATAGCAGAGAAGAAGAGGGGAGAGAGAGGCCGACACGCCTGCAGAGCCGAGAGAGAGAGAGTGTTGAGTCATGTGACGGAGCAGCACGTGTCAGCTGGCAGCGTCAATGCTCGCTCGCCCGTATTCCTTCCACTCGGATACAAGAGATGCTCTCAGCCAATCAGAGCGCAGTGTCACTGTATCACACCGCTTATCCTCTCTCTCTCTTTCTCTCACACGATGGGAGTGTGTGTGTGCGTGTGTATGTGTGTGACTCTCATCGACTGCATGACCTGCCAGCACACACTTTCTCTCTCCCCCAAATCTCTCTCTCTCTCCTTCTGAATGTCACAACCAGACCCAAAGGATCTTTAACCCTTCAGCTCCTGCTCTCCTCTCACCTGTAACACCGACTGTTCTCACCTCTTTGACCTGATGCCCCTTGTTGCCGTGGATACCCAGCGCCACTGGAGTTTTGTCAGTTTCAGTGTTTGATGTTAAATGTTAACCCTTTAATGCCAACAGAGTCCCTGGCGCTACATTCATGCTAGCATACTTTGGAGTACCGTAATTATGTGACAATTTGCGCCCAGAAAACATCAGACTATTCCTGAAAGCTGAGATAGTTGCGTGAGTACGCCGACGTATGCTAATGCGAATGTAACGCCCGGGACATCTCTCCATCTCCATGTGTGAATGAGCCGAGAACGTTCCCTCCACCTCCATCTGTCTCTGGTCGTCCACGCCACCAGGACTCGTCAAACAATGCGTGCTAAGCCTCCACCTCAGTGTGAGGCAGAACGATGGAGGGAGGATGGGGGAGACATTGTGGGGCTAATGCAAGTATTTTCCAAGATGATCAGGAAGGCATTAAAAGTGTGTGTGCACGCCAAGCCCTGAAACTCATCTGTATTTATTCTTTTCATTGTGTGTGTGTGTGTGTGTGTACCAAGGATATTCACTGTCAAAATTTTTTTTATTATTACAAGCAAAAACATCTTGTTTCACTGGCAGTTTTTACTATTGTGTAATTGTCTAAAAACAAGTTACTTTTTCAGGTAATTTGCCTTATTTTAAGGGTAAAGACTCAAAATGAGGAATAAGACAAATATTCTTGGTAAGATTTATTTTTTTCAGTGTGTGTATGTGTGTGTGTGTCCATGAATCTGTATTCTTTGGACATCGAACTGGGTTAATCAATACACATGATGATGGTGTGTGTGTGTGTGTTTGTTTGTGTACACTGGTTGTGACTCTGCATCCTAATGGTAATGTAAACATCCTCTGGATGGAACCCCCCCACCCTAATGTCTGACCGACGAGGTGATGACGCTGAGCGCTTCGACCCCCAGTCGCATCCCAAACAGACGACGGCAGCAACATCAGAGAATGAAGCTGATTGGCCAGAAATTGGAAGTGGGCGTGGTTAGTGTGGACAGTTTCTGGTGAAATGTTCCTCAGGACGAAGCTCCTGAGCAACACACCGTTCGTTTGAATCAGCGACATGACTCGGCAGTTTCAGCACAGGTCAGCGAGTCCCTACGCCGAGTCCAGTTTGAAACGTGAGCGCCGTGTTTCTTCCTCGTAGAGCAGCGATGTCACAGGAAACGTTCTCACCAAGCTGATTAGTTCTGTCCAACACAGTACGTGGGATTCATCGATTCACCCCCTCCCCCCCGCTGGTCGATGAACACATGACCCAGCTATGAAATGGGTCACAGCACTGATTGATAAACACAAACAAGACATGGGCGCCGCTGGTCGAGGGAAGTCACCGGAACGTCTGCAGACGACGTTGGTCCTCTGACAGTTTGACTGAGGGGGGGGGGGTTACTGACAGTTGGATCAGTCTAGTTGATCTTTATTATTATTATTATTACCTAGAGGTGTGTGTAGTAAGTACCCAAGTGTGTGTATTTAGTACGTACGTACGTGTGTGTAGTAAGTACCTAGATGTCTGTAGTAAGTACCTGCATTTGTGTAGTAAATACCCAGGTGTGTGTGTGTGTGTGTGTGTGTGTGTGTGTAGTAACTCCCTGACTGAAATCATCATCCTCGTGTGCGTGATCTGCAGTTTAAATCCCGTCGACAACAGACTCCTCTGCATCTGTCGTCTCCGTGGCGACGTGTCTGGTTCCAGTGGTTGTGTGCTGCAGCTTTGAAGCTGATGAAGCTTCAGGCCGCGTGAATGCAAAATTACAAGATTCTGTCCAGTCCTTGTCCACATTTGCAGTTCATACGTCACAGGCACTCTGCTCCGACAAGGTTTATGTAAAATAATAAGACGCAAATAACAGAAATGAATGCGATCTATGTCTTATACACGCACACACGCCCTCAGATGCTGTCGCTGCAGCAGACAACATCTGTAGAAACTGTAGACATCTGTCGATTCGTCGTGTTCCACATGCTGTCTGCGTCACATCAGCGACATGTAATCACCCTCCAAAGACACTGCTGGATTCGTTCCTTCCACTCGGCAGCGTCGCTCATGTGCTCTCGTCCACCAGCTCCTTCCTCCGATGGTTTGTTTGTCGACTTTTCCCTTCAACGACTCACATCACTGTTTGCATGAGAGACGAATGTGCACAGTGAGCGGTGACGGTGCGGCTGAGGCCAAATTAGATTTCAGATGTCCACACATGCATACACACGCCAGTATACTTTGGAGTACCGTAATGATGTGACTATTTGCATCTATTTGAAATGTGAACCAGCCAATCAGAGCTGGTTTTAAATACAAGCCAAAACAACGGCTGGTTCATGTCTGGGTTCATTCCGCCGCTGTGCCTCCGATCCAGTTGGATTACATCTGAAAAATCCCTCATGCGCCAGCATCATTTGGACGTGTGTGTGTGTGTGTGTGTGTTTTGTTCATCATCAAACCTCGAGGTGTGAACTCTGACCCACTGATATCGGTGGTCAACGTCCCTGACGAGACGTGTTCAAGCTCCATCCAGACCGTCTGGGATGTGATCGGCTGCGATCAAACCCCATGGTCTCATGGATTATAGCACATACTCAAAGAAGACAGTGGTCACATGACCAACCTATGCACACACAGGAAGTGGACCCCCCCCACACACGTTTTTAATTTAATTTTTTCAGAGATATTTTTCCTTCATTTGCAGATTGTGAATAGTTACAGACTGAACCCACCAGATGCTCGGACCGACGCCGTCGTCCCTCCACATCAGACAAAGACGCTCCCAGTTTGTCCAACACACAACTCACAAACCACCGGACTGAACGAGGCAGTTTGGGTTCAACAAACACCAGACTAGATTGATTTTATTTGGACTCGAGTCAGAGTTATTATTGTTGTCGTTGTTATTATTATTAACAATATTATGAACAATAATGACAATAACAATAATACTATTATTATTACTGTTCCTATTATTGTTATTATTATAGTATCATTGTAGTAGTCATTTTTAAACAATTTTTTATCTTTTTGACACTCACTAACCAAACAAAAAATCTACATTCAAACAAAATGTGTATGAACAAAATTTAGAGATAATATTTTTTATATTTCACGTTCAAAATTAAATACATAGATATATTAGTACCGGTACTTACTAGATTTAAAGTTAAAGGAGACGAAAGAACAGTGTGTTCTCCGTCATATGACACATGAGACTGCAGCTGGAAACAGGCCTGAGGATAATTCTGGTGCAGTGCCTCAAATGCTTACACTTATGTTGTGATTGCACACGGTCCCTTACAAATGCAAATGAAATTGAATCGAAGTGAATTGAAGAACAGGATGCATTTGGTTTTTTCCGTTGACCGCCAAGGTGAGAGGATACATGAGGTTCAACACACGTTGATGCGTGTTATTTTTCTGCCAGCGTGCGATGGACTGGGACAGACTCTGGATCTCCTCCTCTGCGGCGACTAGTGCGAAGGTCAAGGTCAGAGCGACTGCATGAGTGAGCAGCGGATGAATGAGTGAAGAGGAGGGCGAGCGAGCGAGCAAATGATTGAACCAGCGAGAGACAAAGCAAACGACACACAGGATGAATTAATACTCAGTCTCTGTGCGACTCGCTGTTTTTCCCACAGCGCTTTCACCAGATTGGCCAAGCAAGTAATGAAATCCCCCGGTTACATGTCAGTGAACTCTGCCACGTTGAATTAAATACCACCATAAATCAGAGGGCTCGCGATGCCGTAATGCCGCGTGCACGATCCTTTTAAAGATGAGAAGTGGAGATTGATTCAATATCGGGACGATTTCTAAGAGCAGCGGAGGCCGCGGGAGCTCCAGCTCATCAACGGCACAAATATTCATCTTTCCTCCTAAAGTCTCTGCTTCTCTGGAATCTCATTTGCATTTCAGAAGTCATCTGAGCTCATCTCTTTCCTTTAATATATCAGCTCTTCACTGCTTAGTAATAAGTACCTCAGTATAATAACCACATGTAGTTTATTATTAGTTTATTGTTTTTTCTTGTACATTTGAATTGATCTGGATCTGTGTTAACCCTTTAATACCAACGGTGTCACTGCTGATACATTTCACATACTTTGGAGTAGTAGTAGTTCCTCTAGAGCTAGAAGAAGGAGAAAACGTCCGTTGGTTCCTGAAAGTTGCTGTCATTACGGTAATGACCCACCGGGTCCTGGCAACAGAGTGACTGCGATTACTGTAATGACAGCGACATGTCTGTTCTCAACTTTTTAACCGATGGATGTCTTCTTCTGCTCACACCAGGAAGAGGAACCGACTGACACTTCTGAGCTTTCAGGAACCATTCCACCTTTTCTCATAGCACAAACATTCACGTTATTACGGTACTTCAAATTATGCGAGGGTGAATGTAGCGCCGGGGATAACGTTGGTGTTAAATTGGAATTAAAGTTAGGGACAAACATTACATAAAAAACAACACTGAAGCTGAATGTATGTAGGTTACGGTTAATGTGAAAAATCAGGTAATATGCCAATTACCCACGTTATTGCACATAACCTGAAAACACGGGAGGTTTGCAAACAACCTGTCGTTGTGTGTTGTCTGGGTTAGGGTCACTGCTACCTAAAGGTTTGTTATCTAGCTATCTTAGCTAGCTACCCTTTGTTGTTTGTTGACATTGATAACGTTAGCTAGCTAGCTAGCAAGATGTAGTAGCTTTGCACGTAATTAATTTGCATATTACCCGTATGTATGTGCATTAAACAATTCAAAAGTTGAATTAACTCCATCTGTTGCATGAACACAGTGACATTTAACCGAGCTGAACAGAGCATGAAGGCACGCCTCAAGTGTGAAATTACAACAGATACAGTTGGTCAACGTTCCTGTTCCAACCCAGCAGATGTTCATCATCACACACACTGTGTGGAAACACACGAGAGGCAGAAGCAAATTTTAATGGTGTAACAGGAACGCAAAAGGATTCAACTTCAGTGTTCCGGGGTCAGTGAAAAGTTTGGTCTGTTGGACCCCAAAGATATCTGAGCAGCACGAACAGCGTGTCGGGCCGCATGACCTCGGCCAGACGGTTATATTTGGAACATGCTTCTTACATGGCTGGATTCCTCTCGGTCACTGACTAACGTTACATGGACGGCAATAATGGGACATTTTCCAGATCACAGACGTTTCCACGCAAACGTCCCATTCCGATGAGTCGGTGTGAGTGGTCGCTGTGAAGAGTCGTAGTCTGAGTCATGTTGTGGATCTGCATCGTATGTGAGGAGCGCACGGTCGCGCATGCGCCATCCTGACTGATGTGACACATCCAGCTCACAGTAAAACCACACTGAAACAAGCCTGCATGGTATTTACCAAATACCACAGGGCTTCATGTCATTGTATTCACCAAAAAGAGCTTCCTGTTACACATTAACCATTTCATTCACACTCTTCTTCTTTCTTTCATACAGATTTTTAGGATATAATACGGCATTTTTATTTTTGTTGTTAATTATAGATTTTTTTTTGTGTTTTATATTATGTCGTTGATTTGTTTTGGGGTTTTTTTTACCTCTTCAGCACTTATTGTGTGTAATTTTCTTTTTACTATGGTGCAAATTCACATACATATCATTTATGCATGAAATTTCCTTTCTTGCGCTAAATTGTTAGTGTGGAACAACGCATTGTGTGTCACTCAGACAGGTGTGTGTACAAGTCATTGAAATGGACAAAAGACCTGAGCTGTTCCTCCTGTCCCCGGATAGGATATCCCCAGATTGGAGGGTGTTCCATCTGGCAACTTCCTGGCAACAGCTGGATGTCTCAGAAAACACCTTCGGACTGACTTGTATGGAAAAGGTTCTACTGGAAGGACTCGTCTCACTGCTCGTCCAGGTGAACTCGCCGCTGTTTGAGGGACGAGAATGTGTTGGGGGCATCAAGCCGTCGTCGGTTGGTAATAATGCCTGGACGGATGACAGGAAGTCCAGGCTTCTACCGTTACTATGAAATGTCTCCTGACTGAATCTTCTAGAATCTGGAGGCTTTCACTTTGGAGAGCAGCTTGATCGGGGCCAAGTCAAGTTTACATGGGATTTGTGACTTGGGACCTGAGAACGGTCGTGTTCCATCTCTTACGTAAGCAGTTTTCTGGATCGTCCTGGGTTTGATGCATCCCATCATCACACAACTCATCAGAGATGAACGTGCCTGAGACGTGCCAGCTGAAGTTCACAGAGCTACTTTATGATCCCAAGACTATGTGGCGAGAAGCCGAGGACGTGACTCAGATCGTTATTGGCTCGTCCGACCGGCTGAACGCGGGTCAAGCAGCCAGCCACATTTCAGCCTCGCATCCAGCGACCGTCTGACCTTCCCGCTTCATCCAGCCTCGTCTTTGGACGGACGACCGTAACCTGAGGACCGATCACCGAAATGTCAACGTGGTGGCTGCAGATGCTGCTGAGACGCTCGTCATCTGTGGCTCAGAGAGCTGGAGCTCCAGCGATGGACTGAGACACGGCCGCCCTGCAGCTGTGACCCAGTTCGGTATCTTACATCCAGGTCCAGCGGTCTGAACGGCACCGACGCTGGTCGGTTCTATAAGTTCAGGAGGATTCAGTCTCTATTGAATCCTTTGATAATGGGTCAGACCGTCACAAACATTCTGACCAATCAGCTGCGAGGTGGCATCGGGTCCCCACGAGAGATGTGTTTGTGGCTGTGTGACGTATGCAGCTACAAGCATGCTAACAAACAGGCAAACCTCTGGACGGAGGACAAGAAGGATGTGCTGATGAATCCTGATGAAGAAACCGTGTCTTCATAACGTTAGCTTGAAATGCTATGCTAACAAAATCACACAGAAAAACGGCAGAGCGTTGGTTTCGGAAATTTCCCAGCAAGAGTGGAGTTGTGCTGTTATGCTTTACGTCACGTTGCATCGCACCTGTTGCTGTGGAAACGACGTAGTTTCTGTGGGGGCGCAGTGAGCTCATGAGGGCCACATGAAAGACCGACAATCATTCACCCTCAAATTCACACCTATGGGTGATTTACAGTGACCAATTCACCTCAGCATGGGGGGGTGCTGTAGTACCTTGAGAGAACCCACGCAGACACGGGAAGAGCATGAAAACTCCACACAGAAAGATCCCAGGACAGGAATGGAATGAGGAACCTTGAAGGAGGAAGGACAAGAGAGATGGACAGACCAGAAGAAGTTTCATGTACAGAAATAGAAAACATGGACAAGCTTCTAAAAGTGGTACGTGTCTGTCCAGAGAACTATGGCAGCAGGAGGAACTGTGAAGGTCCTATTCAGGTCTATGTTCTTACGAGGAGGTTTGGTACTGAATGTGATGTCATCCATCAGCCCCGCAGAGGAGTGAAAGATAGACGGTTGTCATGTGAAGTGTTGCTATGGTTACAGATGTGCACCATGAACGCTTTGTATAAAACAGAAGGCGGACAGGAGGTGTGTGTCCGTGACCTCCTGATGTCTCTGTGACAGTGATGCTGCAGGTGTGTGAGGTTTTTCTGCTGGTGACCGGAGGGCGACTCTCTGAGGACCAGAGCTGCTGGCCGACGTCCCGGTATGAAATGTAGCAACAGGAGGAGAGGACGGCACTTGGACGCCAGCTGGAGCAAGTATGTCTGACATGTTGGCTTCCTCCTCTGAGGCCGCCGCCGCCCAGACGACGCGCCAACATAGCAGGTTAGTAAACTTTACTATTTTTACCTGCATGGCTTGTCACGGATGCAACATTTGGTAGGAACCAGAGAGAAATCAATCAATGACAATAAACAGTCAATCAGTCAATAAAATATTATTTATAAAGTACTCTTTACACAAGAAAATGACCACAAAGTGTTTTAAATAATACTCAAAAAACACCCAGACCACCCAGACCAGACAGGAAACGCAAACAAAACCCGTGAAGGAAATAAGACTGAATGAATAAATGAAATGAAATGAAAATCAATCGGAAGTAAATGAATAAGTCTAAATAAATAACTACATAAAAATAGAGAAGGTAAATAAATGTGGGAGGGTAAAATGAGGAAAATAGAAAAATAAAATAAGATTAAACCAGAGATAGAAAACTTGATTTAAACCAACTAATAAGAAGGATATCCTGTAATTATGCTCAAACAGACCAACAATATGTACAAATGTACTTAATAAATCAATAATACTCAAACTGACTGAGGACTTTGCAATTTGTAAACGACGTGGTGGGAGGACAAAGGGGTCCGGGGGTTCATGGAGTCATAATCACGTCCAAAGCACCAGGTGTCGGTCAGCCGTCCACAGGATTCTCTTCAAAAAGGTCACGATGCAACATTCCAGTTGAGAAGTTCCTGTGCTGGACCCGTCTCGGATCACGGGGGTCTGACGCTCGGGTTCGGTCAGCGGCGTTTGTCCGTTAACGCCGGCGTAAATCCCTTGTGGCCATGATGAGACACACACAGAAGGTGTGACGGTGTGTGGTTCAGCCCAAACATCAATCTCCTTCTAACGGCAATGTTGAAATACAACCGGGGGAGGTCAACAGAGAGTTTGCACCGTTACTACGGTGAAGGACTGCTTGTTACGAATGAGAGAGGTGCAAAGGTTGAAGGAAGAGCACGTCCTCTCCTGACCTCAAACAGTTAGCATTAGCATTAGCATTAGCTGCCGGTCTGCAGCCTCAGACATCCACACAAGACGTGTTTGATGTGACGGACAGATGAGAACATGTCGATAGTGACAATGATCCAACGATCCGATGCGTTGTGATGCGATACAACATGATGAGATACGATACGATGATATGTGATACAAGGATATATAATATGAGATATGATGTGTTATACGAAACGGCCATGACCATGTGATCGATGCCGATACGATGATATGTGATACGTGAGTGACACCCGCTGATTGACCCCTTGGTCTGAAAGCTGCAGTTGTTGACAGCTGTGCTGCTCGTGCGCTGTTTGTTACCAGTGTAACGGGTGGAGTTGGACCACGTGTCAACAACAGTTTTAATTCACGGCTGTCAGCCAATCAGAAAACAGTATTCACAATGACAATGATATAAGATACAATACAATAGGATTCCAATATGATCTGATGTCACATGATACGAAGAAACAATACCGTGTGTGTGTGTGTGTGTGTGTGTGTGTGTGTGTGTGTGTGTGCAACAGGTCGTAGTGTTTCTTAGTGTTTCTTCTTCGTGTACTTCTGTTCTTAGTCCTCGTCTCATTCGTCCTTTCTACAGTAGATGTCCGTCTTCAGGAGGACGTATCAAACCGACCGAACTAACGTCGCTCTTTGTTTTCCACCATCAGATTCCACTTCATCCCCTGGATTTGTGTGAGAGCTGCTCCGATATGTCAGGGGAGCCTGAGGTGCAGAGTTTTTCAGCTTTTGTTTGTCTTGGATGAAGGATCCAGGTGTGGTTGAGGTGATCGTACGTGTTCTCATCAGACCTGACTGAACTTGTTGTGTGAGCACTTATTCTCTTGTATCTCTTCATTGTATGAACAGTTCTGTATCCACAGGGAGTGTGTGTTCAAAGTACAGCAGCAGCAGCAGCAGCAGCACATAACAAATACAGACACACTCATACAGAAAACATGCTCACACACTCGCCCTCCTTCACAGTCCAAAAACAGGGCTGAATGTACCCAAATCACACTGATCCCAACAGGTCAGAGTGTTCTGTTTGGAGCCATGAAAAGAAATAAGATGACTGTTAAACTACAGGAAATAAACACACACACACACACACACACTCAGTTGTCAGCCAGGACCTCCACAGACAGGCAGAGCTCCATTAGGGCCATCACCTGACACACCTAACCTTTTCCATCTCAACACACACACACACACACACACACGTGCACACACGCAGGCAGTATGAAGCCTCTGTGCTGCAATGCAGTGATGGTGCCGCGGTCAGTGGGAGTCCTTCGACGTGTCTTTGCCTTCTGGGCTGTTTCAGCCTCTAATGACGGAGAGTATTTCATCAAACCTTCTCAGCTGTTTCAGTTTCAGTTTCAGGCGTCAGCGTCACGTTGTAACGGTTGTAACGGTTGTAACGGTTGTAACGGTTGTGATGAACTGTAACACTGACGTCACATGTTTCAACGATACGAGGGCAGTCTGACCAAACAGCGGACGTCATCCTCATGGACGCTAAGACACCGATGAGGCCGGCAGAGAAAACCGCTGACGGCAACGGCAGATGACGACGTTCAGAGTTCAAATATTTGAACTTGTACCGTCGACCGCCATAGAATTCAGTACTGGATGTGACGTTGTTTCAGTTTGAGATGTAAAGCTAGAGAAAACCGGATGTTATATTCCAGGACGCCGGTTTTAATGACTCTGTGTGCATATTTTAGTGTTGTGAAGTGCCCAGCGACTCTCTGAGCCTCCAGCTCCAAAGGAGCGCTGCTCTCGGCTCCGTGCTGATTGGCTGTTCACAGCATCACAGCAGGTTTATTGACCTGCAGCTTCCTGCTCCGTTCTATGAAGCTCCAGAGATGCGTCCAAAAGCAACGGAACGGATTCTGTTTGTTGCATGAACTCATCAACGTGGGCGGGGCTCGTAGGATCTGATAGGCCCCGCCCACTCACCCGCTGCTGCTAATTTAAGTTAAAGTCAAAACGTGATTTGACGTGGAAGACCCCCCCCCCCCAGACCGTGAAGCCCAATATCTGCCTCTATGTTTACTAGGCGTGGACCCGACGACGTTGTTCCTTCAGGTCACAGCGACTGACACTGAGCAGATCTTGTTACCGCACTAACTACAACAAGATTGTCGTCATTTCAAAAATGGACCTTTTTGGTTTTATTTTCTCAGTGAACACAGGAGTCACACTCCTGACACAAACAGTCCAGTCTCAGTTGTTGTCGTCCGCGGAGGTCCACGTCTCCGTGGCAACTGGTTCCATTTCAGGAGAGGTGACTCGTAGCTACGTTGGACTCAACGCAATATAAACTGGGCTTTAATGAAGACCACCGCGCTCCAGAGCAACTCGAGCCGGAGACATGTACAGGAGACACCAGCCATGCTTCCATCAGCCTTCTAGAGGCATCTTAAAAGTATTGCATCAGAAAATGATGATGGAAACGCCAAACTTGAAACTAAAATCCCCTGATTCTCACAAACCAAAAACACTCAACTAGTTCCGAGTTGATGGAAACAGGTCTGAGCACAATCACTAAAATGATCAATGACTCACATCACTTTTAGATGGAAACGTAGCTACTGGCTTTTTAGGGAGGGGGCAGGGCCAAGAGGACTGTTGGTGACCCTCAGTACCTGCAGATACCTGACATGCCATCATAGGAACCATAGCAGCCATAGGAACCCTGTAGAGGGCGCCACTGTGTGTGCTCAGTGCCTTATACAGTGCCTACATCATGTTCCATCAAACGTCCCGTTGCCTCGACGACGCCTCTGTGAGGGAAGGAAAGAAGGATGGATACGTCATCTTTTTTAAAGAATATTTTTATTTACTCGACGTGATGTGGGTGTTCATTTGCATACGGAGAGAGGGACATGGGTCATGGTCAGAATGGGCCAGTGTGGATTTGATCAGTCAAAGTCGAGACAAATCTTTGTGTCGTTAAAACTGAACCAACAGTGACTTTTCAAATGAGTTGTTGGCAGAAAAGGTCCAACGAACATCATTAGCAAACTGTGACTGAATTACATGGTGACATTTTGTTTTGGCATCAGCTCTGTGTTGGTGGAGATGACTGACAGACTCTGCAGTTGCCCGGCAACGGGATGCTGCAAACACTTTTTAGTGTGAATGAGTTTGTCGGCTTCACCAAACAAAGGCTGAGGAGTGTAACTAGAGCCTCTGAGCCCTCACACACACGCACAGACAACATATCCTTAAAATCAAGAACTGGGTTTCAATGTGTCGTATGGGGGATAAAGATCGATGGATGATAGAGTAGAATAGAATACAATAGAATGACTCTTTTCATCATGTTACAGCAGCGGTTTTTACAAATAGGAGAGAAATTTACCAATAGACGTTTTGAATTAAACAAATTTTCAAAAAAAAGCACAAGCACAAACATCTTCCTCCACTGGCAGATTTTTCTACGTTCTTCAAGTTAAAAGTTGCAAAGAGATTTCATGACTAGAATGAGACATTATGTGCAGAAATAAGACAAATATTCTCAGTTAGATTTAGACTTTTTGCAGTGCTGTGCATGTCTTATAGTGCAACCCCCCCAAAAAATATTTGTCTTATTTAGTGTCAGAGGGTCTCATTTCTAGATAAAAATCACTTCACACTGAAAATAAGACACATCCGTTGAAACATAACATAAACATAAAAACATTTTCACTTGAAATAAGCAGAGAATTCGGCCAAAATCGGTTTGCTGTCAGTTTGGTAGAAGAAAAAAAATCCAAATTGTTCTATATTTTCCTAAGTGAAAATTAACAAATGAAGATTGTCTAAAAAACAGCTTAGTTTTCCATCTGCTGTGTCTTATTTTAAGTGTTCTGACAGGAAATGAGACAATGTAACTAGAGAGAAGTCAAATATTCCTGGTGAGACGTTTCATTGTTGCAGTGCCGCACGTCTTCATGGATGTGTGTGTGTGTGTGTGTGTGTGTGTGTGTGTGTGTGTGTCAACAGAAGCGCCCCCTGCAGGTGATCCGCCGCCGTGCACCTCCTCCCTCCTCCTCCTCCTCCTCCTCCTCCTCTTCCTCCTATACTCCGCTCTGACTCCGCGGCTCCTCATTCAGTAGAAGATGGCGGACTGCGCTCCACTGTTAGATGAGGAACTCTCGTCGTTTGTGTTCAGTTACCTGACGGACAACACCGGCAGCCAGGTAAGACCCGTGCCGTGCACACCGGGGGCTCCGTGCCCGCGCTCACCGGCATCTGCAGCCCGCAGCTCCCCGACTGCCGGGAGCAGGCGCCCGGCGTCAGCAGCATCTCCCGGCTCGGTGCGAGCGGATGCGACGGTGCGTGTGTGTGTGTGTGTGTGTGTGTGTGTGTGTGTGTGTGTGTGTGTGTGTGTGTGTGTGCACGTGCGTGTGTGTGTCCGGACGTGA
>CAAKHB010005947.1:0-22211 GCA_901007665.1 Aeoliscus strigatus | reverse complement strand
AAGTACAACAAATACAACCACTACAGATAATCCCGATGTTTCCTTAAATACTTTCTCCCCTATAAATGTCACTGAGCTATCTTCAGTTATCTTCTCTTCAAAACCAACTACCTGCATACTAGATCCCATCCCTACCAAGCTCCTCAAAGACAGTCTTCCATTAACTGGCAACGTCCTGCTAGTTATACTCAATGCATCATTAACAACAGGCTACGTACCACAATCATTCAAATTAGACGTTATTAAACCCCTCCTGAAGAAATTAACACTTGACCCTAGTATCTTAGCTAATTACAGACCAATATCAAACCTTCCCTTTCTTTCAAATATTTTAGAAAAATAGTAGACAAACAGCTGCGTGACTTTTCAAATAATATATATATATATAATATAATATATATTATAATATATATATAATATAATATGGTAAAAGTCACCAACGACCTTCTGACAGCTTCAGATAGAGGCCTTGTCTCTGTCCTTGTTCTTTTAGATCTCAGTGCTGCCTTTGACACCATTGACCATCACATTTTACTACACAGATTGGAACACTTAATTGGAATTAGAGGACCAGCACTTGACTGGTTCAGGTCATATTTATCAGACCGGTTTCAATTTGTGACAATTAATCACGAAAGCTCCATGCACACCAACGTCTGTCATGGAGTACCTCAGGGGTCTGTGCTAGGACCATTATTATTCACTCTGTATACACTCCCCTTAGGCGACGTGATTAGGAAACACTCAATAAATATCCACTTTTATGCAGATGACACACAATTCTACTTGTCCATCAAGACCTGGATGACAACTAACTTCCTGCTGTTGAACTCAGACAAAACCGAGGTAATTGTAGTTGGCCCCAAACACCTGAGGTCCTCACTTACAGATCATATCATTTCCCTAGATGGTTTTGCCTTGGCCTCCACCACCACAGTAAAAAACCTAGGTGTTATATTCGATCAGGACCTGTCCTTTAACTCTTACATTAAACATACCACCCACCACCACAAACCACGAACCACCTTCCACTTTGAGTCCGGGGGGCTGACACACTTTCTTTATTTAAGAATAGACTTAAGACATTCCTGTTTGACAAAGCTTATAGTTAGGGCTGGCTCAGGGCTCAGGGTCAACTTAAACCAGCCCTTGAACCAGCCCTTAGTTAGTTAGTTAGTTATGCTGCTCAAGACTGCCGGGGAACTCATAGTCGTACCAGTGGCATTGAGCATTGGCACTAAGGCTCTTCTATTTCCCACCTCCTTTCTTCCTCTCTCCCCCGTTTCCCCTTCACCACCCCCTCTACCCCTCCCCCCCTCAAATATTTGTTCTATAAACATCTGCAGCATGTACCCTTCTCTCTGTCTGAGTTCTGGTGCCATCCAACCTGCACTGCCCGCCACCCAACCTGGAGAACTGGTTGACCAGCTGATGCTACATGACACACCCACCCCCCGTGCCATAATCTACTGAACTGCCTCCTCATCTTCCCCATCTCCAAAGTTTCTCCAGCTGACATCTGGCCCCAGGCAGACATGAACTAAAAACACTGTTGGACTCTGAACTGCCTCACATGCATTCTTGGAACTTCTAGACTTCACAAGCTGACTCACTGTTTGTTTGTTTGTTTATATGCTCATTGCCGGTGCATGCAACACCTATTGCAGGTCTGTCCGTCCCAGGGAGGGGGATCCCTCTTTCTGTGGTCCTCCCTGAGGTTTCTGCCTCTTTTTCACCTGTTATAAGGGCAGTTTTTCCTCACCCTGACTGAGGGTTTACGACAGAGGGTGTAGCAAAGTGCGGACTGTAAAGTCCATCGAGACAATTGTAAATTGTGATGTTGGGCTATACAAATAAATTGAATTCAGGGAGGATGCTAGCATGTGTATATGGACTCAAATTGATGAGACAGAGCATCTGGCTTACTGTTCTTTGACCCTGGGGTGTAAGAGAGTGAGAAATTAACAGGACTGGAAAAGAGAGACCATCTCGCCTGTCTGAGGTTCTTTGTTGTGATCAGTCTACACAAGAAAACGCTGTTGGTGTCTCAACAACCAGTTTCTCCACTCCTCCACTGCCAGTCTCCTAGCTGGCATTTCCCGATCACCGAAATCCTAATTTCTTTAATTCAAAGATAGTCGCCTGGAAAAAAAAAGGCACAGGGGTGAGTTGTGGGACGTGGAGTGTTGTGAAAGGACAGCTCACCCAAAGTATCAACTTCCACAACAAAAGGTTGGTCAGGCTCAGGAAGAGTCAGGATTTGGGCAGAACAGACAAGTTGTTCAGGGACTTAGTAACTCCATTTTTCAAACCTACATTTTATCAACATGATTAATATTTCACTTAAAAACCTGTTGAACATTTGAACATGAACTGATACATGTAATCTGCTTTCGAGTGGATTGTCAATCCACTGCAGGCAGTGGAAGATACTTTTTATTTTCAAAATCCCTGCTGTCTTTAAATCAACCACACGTTGGCATCAGTCTGGCAACATGTTTAGTAATTTTCAAGAGGTCATGATAAGAAGAACATAAGATAAGAAAATGTGTATATTTTAAACTAAATTTTGTCTCCTTTTATATTCTGCTGGGAATTAAGACAATGAATCACTCAAACATGTCCCTTAGCACGTTATTTACCAGTTCCTGAAAAACATCAGGGGCATTAGTTAGACCTAAGGGCATCACTAATATTCCTAGAGGGCACTAGGAGTATCCACAGGTCCAGGTTGGTAAAGACTGGAGCACACTGCAACAACTAAAAGGCAAAATAAATGAGAGGAAGTGTTGTTGTTGACAGTGATGTCATTTAGACTTCGATAGTTGATGCAGGGGCGCAAGGACGTAACTTTCTTCCTTTCGGTGCCTTTTGGGGGCATGGTTCCATGCAGGAGATCAATGGTGCAATCATATGGTTGGTATCACAGCAGGGATACAACTCGGGTCTTATTAAGGTCGTCCCTAGGAAGTGGCAAGGGGTTGCACAGGCCATCCCAAATACCACTCCACTTGCCAGTCACATAATACATATTATTCAGCTGAGATGCACAGGCCGCCAGCCTATGAAGTCACTTCACCTTCCGCCACTCACAGTAGCCTCTATCCTTCTCCTCCACCCACTCAGCTATTGTTGCACACTCCGGCAGCAGCCGACTGCTTGCTCACCACGTGACCATTCGCTCAGTGCATGATTGCATTCACCGACCTCAAACGTGGGAATAAAGAGAGGACTATTCACAATATGAGATCCCCCAGCTAAAGTGACTTCTTAATAGGAAGAAAACTAGTGATCAGAAAACACCACCTCACTGTCTTTCTGGACTTTCTTCCACAAAAACTGCAAAATTGTACTTCTTTCTGCGACCCGAAACCAGAACAAGTGGGAGAAGATGAATTATTTTTATGAAGCATAGAAATATCTGTTTCTGATGGGAAGTTTTTGTTACATAAAGGAAAGACTGGAGTGTGTCTCTACTTTCTTCTGTTTGTATCTGCCTTTTCCTAGTAACTTGAAAAATCTAAAATTTACACCTTTAAATTAAGCTGTATATTTGTCTTTTCGAAGAAAATCACAAACCGAACACATATACACAGAATAAAACAGGATAATTGTGAAATTCAAAATGTGAACCGTACATTCCTTTGTCATTAGTGACTAGGGATGCCACAGTGATAAATTTTGCTGGTGTTATTGTCAAGGAAATAATCATGATTGTCCTGATTATTGTGGCGGGAAACAGGGAGAATTTTTTTTTTTTTTTTTTTGCATTGCTCTGCAAACACTGAACACAAATGCGTTTTTTGAACAAAATAATAATAGTTTAAGATTTAAATATTGATCAAATATTGATCCCATGCGTTCATTTATTTGGTGGAAACAATGATGGCAAACTGCTTTTCTCTGCTACTTTACGTGCTTGAGTGGTCCCATTCATTAGACAACATACAGGTTGTCTGGTGTTCCGCCGCATCGCTGGCTCAAATCCTTGTGAGTATGTATGAATGTGTGTTAGAGTTAAACATACCCTACTTCATCCAGTACTGTTGCACAATTAATTTTATTCTTGGAATAATCTGTCTGTTACTGAAAAATACTGATCCAGAAGTGTGCAATATCTGATATTATTGCTCTTGAGTGCTCTTATTGAGTAATCTGCAGAATGTGTTTTGCTGGAGTCAGTGTATAAAGCGAGTGATTCACTTCAGTACGCCAGAGATACAGGAAATCAGTGCCGTGCGGTGAGGATTATGGTTCACTGACTTCATCCAATCAGATGTACAAACATATTGTAGACAGTAAACAGCTGTAGCTGATTCACCATTTGATTGTCAACAGTTAGTGGTTGTTTTAAGTCTCATATCAGCATCTTTACACAGACAAACTGAAGAACACAAAAATGACCATTAAATGGAAATATATATATATTATTTTGGTCTTGGAGCCATTGGTCTTCTTTAATTATTACCTCCTTCCATTGAAAAAAGTTAACACATATACTAGAGTGGAAACGTATCAACGTGTCAAATCGGAGATGGAACGCAGACGCATTAGGTGTAAACTGAATCTTACACGGTCACTATTCACAAGACTACAACTAGATTCCGGTTTCCATTCCGGCTCATTTATTGGTTGTTGGCTTCAATTTGGTTTGAAAAATGTGGTTGGTACAAAGACACAAACGCCCCTCCATCCCCTGCTCCACTGCCGCACTCAGTTCAGCGGTGCTTCCTTAAGTGCTGAAACGTGCAAGACTCCCCTTGGAAATATTGACATTTTAGAAATTTCATCACTGAATGACAGACATGACCACATTATACTTAACAATTGAGATGACGGGAGTGTGCCATGACTCCAGTAAATAGACAGATAGAGTACTTTATTAATCCTTGAAGGGAAATTGTGTTCCAGAAAAAACAAATCAACACTCAGCCAAAAAGTAGCCCAAACTGACCGACCATATCGCATGACTAGTACACATAGACATACAGGGGCTTTAATGTAGGAACAATTATTTACTGCTGTATTTGAAAAACAAAGAGGAGGATTTAAATCATTTCATTTCTTTTTAGTAATTGCAATGTATACGTGTTATGGAACATATCAGGAATGTGCTCCTGGCAGAGTGCTGGCTTTGTTCTTGCTGGGTCCTGGCTGGCGCTTCTTCGTCTCGCCGTCTCTATCCCCAACCCAATAAAAAACACTTCTTGAATGCTTTTGCAATCTCATTGGGTTTCTTTGCACAGCATCAAAAAGTGATATAATAATATATATAAGCATATGAACAAAGACAAACAAACAGACCTACTAAATCTACTATAACCTTGCTTCATTAAAGATAAACTGAACTATGCAAGTCGTTTTTTCCGCTTTTTTGGTCACCCTTGTCCTGGCCAGGTGCATTTGTTTAGTTAAATGTTGAAAACAGGAGATTACATGTTTTGAGCTGTGATGCACAGAGACAAGAGCTTGGGACACCACACAAACAATTTATCACGTATAAATTACTATGTGATGTGAAGGACATATTCAATAAATGGGTACAATCGTGCAGTGCAGAGAAGTTGCAGTAACAATACAATACATTTAGATTTTAAAAAAAATCTTACTTGAGCTTTCTTTTTGATGGCTTTCCAGACACAGCCTCAGCATCTGATTGAAGATCAGTTTGCTGCTTTATAAGTGGCAGCTTTCTCCTTGCCTCATGATAATCATCTGTTTCTAACAAAGCTCAATTTTAAGTTCTCTCTAGCTGTGTTATAACATTGATAATGTAGTACATCAAATGGACTAGGTTCTCCTGTTTAAGAATCAGGTTTGCTACCAATTAGCTCAATTATTAGCCACCACACAGTTAGCCTACCATTACAGTTGCAGTTAGGCTAATATAACAATACCAACCTTATGGAAAACCTCAATTTTACCTGGTATTTCAATGAGGTATGACATAAATCTCATTTAAAATTTCAATATACAGTTCCCCAGTGTTGATCAATCAGGTTTTAAAAGTGTCGTTCTCCTCTGTGTAGAAATTCCCTCCCTTTATGCATTGTTTTGGCTGTACAGAAATATGCCAAAACACATCCAAACCACATCCCATATGGAATCAGCTGTTCCCGCTCTTTGCCCAATCTTCTGGCTTGCCATAAAAATACAATACCATCCACATACTTAAAATCCCGCTCTTGCCAAGTCTTTTGGTTAATTAGACATATGACATTACTCAGCCATATATTGCTGGTGCCTTTTTATCTATGATGGATAACCCTAATCATACCACATATAAGCCAAAGGGCTTGCCTAATGCCAGAAATGCCACATTTATGCCATAATACAGCCAAAATATTTTCTATCTGGGCGGTTTTCACCGGAGTATCGCCATCATCAGTGGTCTGTATTTTTAGAGAATTTGCCTCAGCTTGAAGCTGACTTCAGTTTCCTCAGTAAGTAAATCAACAGAAGTTGAAGGCTTTAGATGAATTCACCTTTAGCAGCATTAGCCTTTTATAACAGCCTGGAGACATTTATAATACATGTTCAGATGTGTTTACGAGACAGGGTGTATTATTAGCCATCGTTGCATTCGTTTGACTGCTTTCGAAAGATGCGGTGTGGGTTTACTCCATGGTTTACCCATGTGGCACGTTAATGTGGGATCAATCTATGTGCTGAAGACTCTGGCTAGCTAACTGTGCTGCTGGAGTTTATTGTGGATGTGACTTCAGTGTATTTGACAATCGACGATGAATTCTTGCAACACATGACGAAACGTCTCAATCTGCTAAAGCATATGTTTTGCATTGCAAGCTGCACCGTAATGAACTACGACATATTTTTAAATGTGTTGGAACAAGTTGTAAGCAAGTGTTTTCAGGCTATACAGAATTAAAGTCACACTTTTATTGCCACCACAGAAAATCACCATCAGAAAATGTGATTTCCGCATCAATCAGATATACACAGTGACGTCCACTCTACACCGAATGCGTCTTCGATCCGACACGGCACGAAACCTGATACGTTTCCATAGCTGCGTTGCGTCTGCGCTCCGTCCCAGCTCCGGCAGCTCTGCCTCGAATATACGCAGAACTTTTATTTTTGCTGGATGTCGGAGCACAGCTGCAGCAATTTTACACAGAATCCATTGAGCAAGACAGGAAGTGCAACAACAGAATAAAACATCTGGTTACTTTTCAAAATAAAACACTCAATGTTGACACCAGATCGGATTTCACACTGCATCAGTACTTTCAAAACAGTCCATTTATTAAGCATATTTCTCTATTAACAAGCTATTTGCCCATGGTAAAAACACAAAACACCAAAAAAAGTCAAACACAAGCAAGTCCAACTCTCCTCTGCTTCTCCAGCTGGGGACACTACTGTTTCTTCCTGTATTTATGACACATAAAGTACATGTAGTTTCAGGCAATTGTGCATGTTTTCACTGCAGGAACTGGTCTCGTGACTCCGGCTGTCTAACGGACTGGAGCTGTGCTGCACTAGAAACACATCCGGTAAGAGTTAACAGAGTGTGGTTCATGGAGCAAAGATAGATCGGAGCCGTGACGCAACACAGATGCAGTCGGTGTAAAGCTGGTGTGAGAATCCCACTACAAGTGCTACCATACAGGAGCCTAAAAGTGTGTCAGATGCTGAAGACACTGTAGGGGATGGTTCTAATTTCAGCAACCTGTATCTGAGGAATATACGTATGTTTTACATGAAATGAGAGCAGGTTTGAACTGTGAGGACAGGGTTGCCATGTGGTGTCGTTTGATAACATTTTGGTTATATTGGTATTCTGTGATTATCTGTGGTAACCATGTCTGTGAAGGTTCTCAGTTAACCATTTAAGTGAAAAGATGGCAAAATCTATTATTATTATTATGGAACATAAATGGAAGTGGGAACAATGTTAAAAGGAGGAAAATAAGGATATACTGCAAATCCAAAAAGGCAGACATAGCATTTATACAGGAGACACATACAGCACGAGAAGAGGAGGCAATGAAATTTAATAAAGGAAGGGTGGGAGAAGTCTGTCATAGTTCGCATCAGAGCAATCACAATAGGGAAATGATTCTGGTGAATAAAAATAGACGTTTTGTCACGTTGAAGCAACACAAGGATAGGGAAGGCAGATTTATTCTGTACTGAGATGCTATTAAATACATAGTGTTAAGAAATATAAATGCAACTTATAAGGAGGAGCCCGACTTCTTCCATGAAATCAGTAGAACACTGGGAAATTGGACAGGTCATTGTTGGGGTGACTGAAACCAGGTTAGAGACGGGATTATTGATAAAAGTAAAACGAAAACCATCGCATAGAGATTAAGCAGAAATACACGTTGGTAGAGGATTTAAATCTGGAGAATATATGAGATCACCTGAAGCCACATGAGAGACAAATCACATTCAAGGATCGACTTCTTTCTAATATCTGAGAAATTAGGAGACTCAGTGGTGGATTGTGAGATCGGTGCCATTGCACTTAGTGACCACGGCACAGTCAAACTGTATGTAGACCTGAACACAAATCGGGGTAAAAAGGGACGATGGAGACGTAATCCCATGTTATTACTAAATTAATCTTTCAGTGCCGTGATAGCAGAGACCTCAGAACCTTTTTTGATATGAACATTAAATCTACAAATAAATTAACCGTTGATGAGTTGGCGATGATTTTTTCTCAAATAAAAACCTTGGAGGCTTCCCATACAGAGGTTAAAGAAGAAAATGGAATAAAACAGAAAAAAATGGGAAAAGACATATGCAATATGGCAAAGGAGCAGGCTAAGGGATATTCACATAGTTTGTACAACTCTATATGCAATCTAAAGTTCAGAGTCCGTGAGATGTATAATAAAAAAGCAAAATATACTTTATTTAAGCTTAAAAGTTTTTACGAGGGAGGAGAGAAAGGTGGCAGGCTGCTGGCCAGACAGCTAAAACAGCAGGAGAATTCCAACAACAATTTCCAATGATTCAAAGAAGGCAGCGAAATACTTATAATGTCAAAATAAAGAGGACATTTTTAATCTTATTATAAGATCTACGTATACACACCTACTTGCACACCCACAACTGAGATGGATGCATTTTTCTCAAACCTGCAGTTACCGAACATTTCAGATGACCAAAAAAATAAGATGGATGCCCCCATAACAGGGGAGGAGGTTAGAGCCACTATCCAGTCAATGAAAGCAGGGAAGTCACCAGGTCTGGATGGCCTATCTGTGGAATACTTTAAGAAGTATATTGAAGTATATTGGCCCCCATACAACTATAGTTGTTCATACATTTGTTCTTCCATTTTATCTGATTGAAGGGAACATATACAGAACTGAGCTGGATTACGATTGAAAACGGTCTGCTGGATGTGCTGTCACAAGGATCATCTGCCAGTGAACAGGCCCAATATTGACTTACTCCATGGAGGTCTGGAGAGAAGTACACAAAAGTGGTGCGCCACATTTGAAACAAATATATGCCTCAGAATGGAATAACCTGGTTGTTTGTATTGGGAAGAACAATGGTAAAATAATGGTACAATTCAGTACCTCTTCAGTGTGTATTTTGACATCACAGTGCCAGCTGCATGAAACTGCTGCAAAGGTATTTTTCTTTCCATGACATAAACACATAAACAACGTATAACATGGAGGAGATGGTGAATTTGTGACTTTTTTTTGCATTTTTGTGACAGACAGAGCGAGAGAAAAGAGACAGAACAACGCTCTGCACTGTGTTCTCTCCCTCCGGCTCCATCAACTCTTATAAATGAAGTTCTAAACAGCCAAAAATAAAAACAAAAAGTAATTAAAAAAAAAAACAAAAACATCTGTCCAGACTATAGTGTATGTTTTGCACACATCAGACGGTAACTTACCCCCAAAAACACTTCAGCTGAAACTGTTTTCTAAACTGGGGGTTTAGTTGATTTTATGATTGATTCTGGTGCTAATCTTAACATTGTGGTGAAAAATCTACATTTTGTGTTAAAATGTAGATTTTGTGGATATTGTGGTATGCCATCTAAAGGTTGAAACCTGGTTGGTTATTATGTCTAAATTAATGTCACAGTGCATATGGTGGTAACTGACATAGTTTAGTGGTAAATGATGTCACCACCACCGGTTCACCCTGAAGCCCCTCATACTCCCGGTTACTATACAAATATTCCATTCGCCATTATCAAACTAGAGAGTAGGTTGGATTCCGAGCAGAGAGAAAAGCGAGTAATTTGTCAGACTGTATTATTAGCATAGTGTATTTTAGTGTACGCTTAAAATTGGTATTGAGTGTATTTAGACTACTTCGTGTTTTTTAGATAGTTGTTTGTGTTTGGGTCAGTTGGCTTTTTTAGCTAGTTACCAAAATGGTTCAGCAGTGTACAGCCGTCTCTGGCCGGCACCTGTTTCCTGCGGACCCAGAAATCAGGTACGAGCAGCTGTGCAAAATCCTCAACACTAAATCCAGCCACTCCCAATCGGAGACATCTCCCATCCGCTCGTGCTCCTCCATGTCCTCAATCCCGGCTGCCTCAGCGCCGTCATCGGCAGCTACCTCAGCAGCACCGACTGGCTGTTGTAGCGACTCAAACTGATCGGGCTCTGGACTGTGATCCTGGCTGACAGGCTACAGAAGGACAGAAATCTTCTACCTCAAATGAGGTGTCTACACAACTATCTGAGTGGTTATCATAACTTGTCAGGGTCTGAATTGGAGGTATAATGTGGGTTTGTTTTTTTAATCTTCACCCCACCCCCATTCTCTTCCATTCACCTGCCCACCACCCCACAACGCCCCCCCACTCCCACACGCTCCTTCAGTTCTGCCAAATTATCTGCATTTTTATCAAGCTGTGAGCAGAGTTATGCCCAGACAGGTGGGGGTAAGTGCCCCTAAATGAAAATGTGACAAGAAATAAAGAAGTAAATCACTATTGCCAATAAAACTGATTGTGTCACATAGGAGTCTACCGGCAGAGGCTGGCAGTCTGACGTCACATGTGTAGTTCTAGTTTGGCTTGCTTGGAACCTTGACAGAGGTTATTGGAATTTCTGTGCGCTGATTAAGGATATCTGTAGGAGTTTGAAAACTATATGGCAGAGGGATTTGGAATGTGAACTAAATATATCAGGAAGTTTACCCAATATAATGCTAATACACATATTCTTTTACCCCCTCTCGACTCCATAGGATGGGTTTATTACCTGTTATTCTGTGGTGGTTCACACTGTTGTCTCATAGCAAGACGGTCCCAGGTTTGTTTCCTGACCTGGGCTCTTTCTATGTGGAGCTTGCATGCTGCATGGGTTCCCTCCAAGTTCTCTGGCTTCCTCACACCTCAAAAAGCATGCTGAGGTTAAAATGGTTGCTCTAAATTGTATTGGCATGTATATGGATCCACTGTAACCCCATCCAAGGATTCACCACAAGTCATTCAACAGTGAACAACAGTCTTTTGACACCCAGAAGGTGTCAGTTGCTCACCACAGCAACATTCTTTGCAACTCTTGATCTAATTCAGTGCCAAAGATCAACTGAATAAATGAGACAAGATAATATACACCTCTTCCTCCATATATTATATTGTTTAAATTATATCATTTGTGATCAATATGATACTGTATGTGTGTGTTCTGTTTTTTGTTCTCAATAATAATGTCAGTTTCCAACAGTAAACCTGGGAAATTGACAGACATTGTCAGTTGGTTTGAAACTCAAGAAAGATGTGATTGTCACAGAGATAACATTTCCTTTCATTTGTTTCAGTTGAGTGGCCTATCGACTCTCTAAACCGTCTCTTAGAGCAGTTGCTCTGATGTGAATCACATTCCTGGCTGTTTACATTGTCCCCCCCAGCCAGAGGCTGCAACCAGGCTTTCACACCTGTCCTGTCAAGTTCTCAGATTGAAACTTTGATACTTTTTTTTGGAGTGGAACAGAGAGGTCTTTGTGCCTGTGTGTCCTACAGAAGCCCAGGGAGACGCTTATTAGAACCAACACTTATCAAGCTTTTAATCCATCAGAGGAGTGAGTTATGGAGTGGATGTGTCTGAACACGGAGGAATTCCAGCCTTGTAACGAATGATAAATGAGGGACAAGTGAGAAGTGGAAGCGTCACACTCTAAAGACAATTCCTCAACCGTTCACAACCTGTGCTATCACCTCAGTGTCATTACTTGGCTCTGACAATGGTGCTTAAGAGAACTGTTTGAGAGTTCAGTTAATACCTCACTGGCTATGGTTACCTTATGTTTTTTTAATTCAGAATTAATTATTCTGAATGATTACCATTTAAAGATCCCATGAATGACATACAGGCTTTGAGGAGAGTCCCTTAAGCAGTGATCCACAGCGGTCTCTCCACGGCCTCAAGGTCTTTGCCAGCACCTCTCTGCGAGAAGTTGGCTCCTTTGAACACACCTCTGGAGCTTTTTCTCTCCTCACTGCCTCACTGGCTCAAATGTGTTTGGAATCTGGTGCCCAGGAATCTCCTAAAAGGGTGTATATCATTCATGTCATCTTTAAATGGTATTCACAACATTTAACAAGTTGGCTAACTGCTGTCCTCATCTCTGAGCCTATTCCCAGAAATGTACTGCGGCTGAAGCTAACCACCCTGATGACATCACGATCATCGCTAAGCCAAGATGGTGCTGTGCTAGCTTAAGAAATCCAACAGTGGTACAGTAATTAATTACTTTTGTTTGACTGACAGTGTTTAGTGTCATAAATTCTTAGGGGAGAGTCCCTCTTTAATTATGCACACTATGGAAAATGTTTTCATCCCAATTTGTCCCCTTTAACACCCACAGGCACTTATCACATGAAACACATACAATACTTTAACATACCCTTACATTATCTGCTTTCTCAAATCGTATTTCTTTCTCTCAGTTCCTCTGTAACCCACCCACAACAATCCATTATACCACATACTCATCTCATTCACCGCTCTAAACACACACACACACACACACACACACACACACACACACACACACACACACACACACATCATACATCACCAGCAATCCATTTCTCATTGTCCCCACTCAACACTGGGATATTGAACTAATGGGTCTAATAGTACGCCCACTGCTCTTGCAAGAATCATGGGGTGCACTGGAATAAAGGATGATCTGTGTGTGGGGAGAGAGAGGATGAAAAAACACATGGTGAGAAAGAGGGGAGAAGACAGTTTGATGAAACTGACATGCTAGTAAGTGCAGCGAGAGCTGGGATGACAGCATCAGACTGACAGGAAGCACCAACAGAAGGGAAATGGGAAAGTGCATCTGACTGTAGTCACAGAGTGCTGGTTACTTGTCAGCACCATCCGTATGCAATCTAAACACCAGCCACCTTTGATCATGACTTCTTTTTTTGTCTTACTGCCTTTTGTCTGAGCTCAAAGTAAGTGCTGTCTCCCTCACTTTGCTGTTTTTGTTATACTCTCATGCAGGCGCATGAGCTGGTTTCTGTTTTTTTGAGATGTTTTATCGAAGACATTTATTATTTTGTCTCTTTGATCTACAAGAATCGGTCAGACTGTTGGTATGTATTTAATAAAAGAAGTTCAATGCAGTAGTGAGATTGAAAAGGTTGTATTTATTTTTTGTATGCTATTTTGTACTGTTGTACTGTACTGGCATGCACCGACGAGTGGTGCAGATCATGTGAAGAGACAGAGTCAAGAGATGCTGAAAAATCCCATTATGGGCATTTATTTGTCATTTATTTAACGCCAAATTCTCACCATCACCAAGACATTGCAGTGCAAAATCAAACGAATAGACCCTTGCTGCAGAAGCTTGGCCTTATATACCCCACACCCTCTGGCAAAATCTAAAACAGGGGATTCCTGATGCATCACCTGAGCACATCCCCCTGTTATTCACATACACACACGTGCACACCCACACACAACAAATCACAAAGTATTTTACTAATCAGTATCAAATGCAGTCATATTCCCATTCAGTTACCTATTTCTCACAATATTCTCCCCACCCTGCCATGATACATTGATTGAAACCTCCCAGGGCAATAAAAGAGCTGCTTGATTCCCCAGGGACTCTTTTGCTGGTGCGCCCTGGGAGCAGGAGACAGGAGAGCACAGGTAAGCCGGTCACATGTCACTCAAGCATTTGTTCTGCACAGGGCTGTAGTTTAACTCAGTTTATAATTTCAGGGGTTGACCAATCTCAAGGCTGCATCTACTGAGCGAAAACAGTTCAGTAAATAGTTTCTTCACTGTCATTGTGTCTTTTCTTTATGTACCTGTGTTCAACTATACTTACAGTTATGTCTATTCAGCAATGGAGACTAAGGATCTCCATTACATGTAGTGACCGTTTGTAATCCTCGCCTGACCCGTGTCACAGTTTGTTTACTGACTAAACTCTGGTAATGAAGTTCAAAGAGATATGTAATTGAATACAGGTATGTACAGCATAGGCTAGTGATACAAACATATCTGCCTACTGATGGCAGGTTTAAGTCATTTGTTATTGAATTGAATTTCAGACAATGTAAAGTTTTTCCATTTAACTAACATTGGTTTGGAGCGTACAGATGTATGCTTCACCTGAGTTGTTTCAATTTTCCAGCCCTTTGCTCTGTATAATTCCATACCAACTTTTACGCTCCTGTTTGAGAAGAATGTTCATCACCTTGGTTCCCCTTAAGCGTGATTATCTATCTGTGGCCTGTTGGTTCTTACTTTTTCTCCCATCACATCAGCTAACAATGTTAAATGACTTAAATGATTCGTAGTCTTAGTATTCACTGAACTGTCGTTTGTATATACATATAAAAGAGAGTGTCATATGTGTTTCAGGGTTCTTTTTATTATTTATGAACAGCTTAGTAAATCATTTGTCAGTCAAGTCGAGGTGTAGTTACAGCTTGCCAAGCCAATGCTGCTGCTACTGTAGTCATTGTTTCCTATGTACATCAATAATTTCCCAGTTATTTATCTGTTCCCAAGAGCCCTGCCTATTCATTTATTCAAATCTCTAAATCAATCCGTACATTCAGTATGCCACATTTGCCACAATTCACCTTTGAATTGGTTTTCTACATGAACCATTTGTCACGTTGACCACAAGTGTCTGTTTTCATATTATGATTTTCATTTTTTATTCATTGTGTTATTATGTGTGTTGTATCAACGTTTGATGTTCTGTGATTTTTGTAATGTTGTTTTGAAGTAATCCTAGAACCTTGTCATTTTAATCATAT
Source organism: Aeoliscus strigatus (assembly GCA_901007665.1). Taxonomy (NCBI): domain Eukaryota; kingdom Metazoa; phylum Chordata; class Actinopteri; order Syngnathiformes; family Centriscidae; genus Aeoliscus; species Aeoliscus strigatus. The sequence continues at coordinate 6,949 of CAAKHB010005947.1, read as the reverse complement.
TGCAATTTAGAACAACACACGTTTCATGGGAAAGTATTGACTCACTGGACGCTGATGCTTCAGACTTGCATATTGATTTGATTTGTTTATATCCTTTAATTACACACTTGTTCTGCTTTTTTCTGCCAGAGATGGATCTGTTTTTATGATGTTCTTCACCACGACAGCAGATCACACTGCCTGTGAAAACCACCCTCAGAAAATAAAGGTTGTTTTTCAAACCAGAAAAAAACAACAAAAAACAATAAGTGCTGTGGGATGAAATGAAAGCAGCTGAGAGGAACTTTGAAAAAACATTGTCTCACCAGTTGCAGACTAAAGAAAACACTTGTCTGGTTGAACTTCTGTGTTAAAAACTGTGTATCCCTGGAGCTTGAGTGATTTAAGTGCATTCTCCACACATGCTGTTATTACTGGTCAGGCACTGAAATATTGACTTCAAGATGAGAACAGTTTCTCCAACTGATTTATATTTTCTTAGAGTGGGATTTTTTTCATTTTCATTTATTTTTGTCTCTGAAACTGTTTTCAATTTGAATTCATGCATACCTGCTTGTAAAGGATTTAGTTTTGACAAAATGTTTTATCTTTATTATCTTCTAATCTATTCAAATAAGCTAAACTTCACATAGGGTTTCTTTCATTACCCATATTGATGAGGTTGTTTTTGCTTGCTTGCCCCAATGGTACTACAAGTTGACTTCTGATCTATCAAAGAACGATGCATGCTGAAGGATGTAATTCCAAAACATTAAAATTGCATTTTATATCACTATATTTGCTTTGAAACCTATCAATCTGAAATAAAGACCCAGATCAAAAGAATAAATAAAACCCAAATATTAATCACATATAATTTTTTCCTTTTTCCTGGGAGTAGTTAAATAACAATATCTAATTAAAGGCTTCCTATGATGTACTTTGAATGAGAGAGGGAAATCAATTTGTTTTATTTTAAAGATAAAGGAAAATAGGAAAGAAGTATTGTCTGCCAGTTATGTATTGGATTCCTGGATCTTCTTCTTCTTCTTTTTCTGTCTGTTTGGTTGTTTGTTTTTGTGTTGTTGTTTTTTGTTTTTATGATTCTTATTGTTTGGATAAATAGTCAGTTGTCATCACATCAGTTCATTCTGTTGTTAACCTGTGGAGATGTGGCATAAGACTGAAAGGTTAGCTAGTGGAGCAGCAAGAGTCATGTCAAGAGTCTCTACTTTAAATTGGTGGTATTCATCAACTTAAGTGATGAGTCTGCATGATGAATGGCCCCTCATTAATATCATTATGTTACCAGGTTGAGTTCCCCCGCGCTCTCTCACTGTGTTCTACCCTGAATATGTACTTGGGTGCTTGTGCATTGTGTAGTTCTCTTCCTTCTATTTTTTACCCTCCTGATTATTACTCTCGATGTGTCTTTCCATGTCTTTCAGATTAAGTATTTTGCTACTCAGCCCACACAATTGTATTACTCATCCCAAAAAATATACTGTACGTATACAACACATGGACATCTCACACTACTCCTAGCTGATGTTTTGAAACCCTCCCAAACCACAGCCAGGATAATGCCCTATAATTATGCATCTAAACAGATTGTGCACGATTTATCCTGTCAAGGGTGACAAATGGCACCTCTGTCGTACTGCACAGACTGGCAGTGCCAGAATGTCATCTTGACCACACATGGTCAATTGCAGAAGGAGGATTTAAGAGTGAGGAGGTCACCCAAACAGCCTGGGTGTCCATCTGTCCAGTTTAAATGTTTTCACATGTCACAAATTTTTGGAGATGGTGTCAGCACTTGTTCATTGAGCTGTATAAATGTTTAAATTATTGCACATGTTTCAGCATTCTGATATGAGCGTCCAGAAAGTTAAAACCATTCAATGTATAGCTTTACCTCTTGTGCTGCTCTTTGTATGGTTGATGACCTGTTCTGCAATCCATTAGTAAAATAAATGCATCTACTTGTGGCTCATTTGAATGTTAAGACTATATTTCATATCAATTTTATACTCTGTGGCCACCTCATTGCCTGGTTTACTTGTGACTTTTCTTGTTACACAAATCGGAATATCAGGGCCCTATTTAGATGGTTCAAACTAAAGTGTGTGGTGCATGGCACAAGTATCATTGCTATTTAGATGCACCCTCAATGTCTAACTAGCTAATGAACTTGCACGGTCTGAAATGATGGCGCATGCAGATAGAAAAAAAAGGTCAAAAGTTAATGAGTTGTATTTGGTTAGTATTTGGTTGTTAATCAGTCATCAGTGTGCTCAGACACACGGAGAAGACACATATGAAAAACTACAAATACAAATATGATTATAGTATGAAAGATTATAATTGTGCATGTTATAATGTTTCTGAGAAACACGTCTTAATGGTTGTGAACAGGATCAGCACTTTGGGGAGAGCGACATTGTGATAGCTGTGCAATGACTGGAGGGGCTGCAGATCAGTTAAAATATCTAGAACATATTAAAATCCACATTTATCTATATATGAATATATTAGACAAGTGTGCACTATTTAGTACTGCAGGAAGCATCTGTGAATGCGTTGGGGGCCTCTGTCCCCACCACATTTCAACGACCATCATGCCGCTATCTAACTAGCCATCCACCATGTACTCCAGGTTCACCACTTTTAAAAGGAAGGATCGATGACCCTCTGATTGGCTGATTGAATGATACGCCCAAAACACACCCAGGACTAAGTCCAACCCTTTAGACTCTCCACCAGGGACACAGTCTAAAACCACACCAAGGGATTGAGACATGCCCATGCACAGTATGTCTGGCGCTTTGTGCTTTAGACCATCTAAATATAGCCGGCAATGTTGAAATGGTCAATATATAGAACTTTGTGTCATTTATACAGTATTTATAAAGTATATCATAACGACTCAAAGCGTTACACCTACATTTCCTTCTGCCAGTTCTTTTTGACTCCTGTGAGTCCTTGCTTGTACCTGGATATCAACCGGGTTTTCTGTTTTTGAATTTACCAGACAATTTTTGTACCTGATTGTCTGGATTCCCTGTGTGCCAACCTTTTGTACTGAATGATTGATTTTGTAAAGTTTGTATTGCATTTGGTTGTACAAACTGTATATCTGTAAACTGTAAATTATCTGTCCATATTTTATTGATGAATCAGTTTTTACAGGAAAATACCTGACAGAAACCTCAGGAAGAACCATCTTCAATGTTTTTATCTGTGTTTATATTCTTGATGCAAATGTTCACCTTGTTGGGAAAAGGTTTTCCAGGCCAGGGGTTATTCCAAGCCCAGCCATCTTGACTGTGCTCTAACAAAGATACTAATAATTCTGTCAAACATTTAGAAGAATAAATATAAATAAATAAATATACAGTGGTTACATATTGCTTTTGTAATACTTCTTATATTTATTATATAAATCACTGGCATTGTTAACTGACATGCCAACATCCATATTTCTACATCAACTTCTACAATCCAATCATTAGATCTGTTTGTTTTGTACAGTGAAACAAATTTGTGTACCACAATTGCACAAACACAGCTGTAATGATTCCTTAACTTGAGCATTTTTGTTGTTTTCTGGTGGCAAGAAGGTCCAAGGTTCATGCTCTCCCTGTGTCTGCGTGGGTTCTCTCCGGTTGTCTGTCCTTCATGTGGCTTCATGTGTGAGAAGAACTCAATGGACTCAATGATGGCTGTGTAGAAGTGCACCATCCTTGTCGGTGGCACGTTGAATTTCTTCAACTGCCATAGGAAGTACATCCTCTGTTGTGCTCTGATGTTCAGCTCTCCCTTGAGGTCCTGGGAGATGATGGTTCCCAGGAAGAGGAAAGACTCCACAGTGGCAACAGTGTGGAGGGTGATGGGAGCAGGTTCTTCCTGTTGTCCACAACCATCTCCACTGTCTTCAAAGTGTTGAGCTCCAGGCTGATCAACCTCCCACCTGTAGGCGGACTCATCGCCATCAGAAATGAGTCCGATGATGATGATGTGGTGTCGTCCGCAAACTTCAGGAGTTTGACAAACTGGTGACTGGAGGTGCAGCTGTTTGTGTACAGAGAGAAGAGCAGAGGAGAAAGAACACAGCCCTGGGGTGTCCAGTGCTGATGGTCATTGCGTCGGATACGTGTTTCCCCAGCTTCACGCACTGTTTCCTGTCAGACAGGAAGTCTGTAATCCACTGGCAAGTGGATTCAGGCACACTCAGCAGGGAAAGCTTCTCCTGAAGCAGAGTTGGGATGATGGTATTGACGGCAGAGCTGAAATCCACAAACAGGATCCTAGCGTAGGTTCCTGCGGAATCCAGGTGCTGGAGGATGAAGTGGAGGGCCAAATTGACTGCATTGTCTACAGACCTGTTGGCTCTGTAGGCAAACAGCAGGAGGTCCAGGAGAGGGTCAGTGATGTCTTTGAGGTGAGAGAGCACAAGGCGCTCAAAGGAATTCATGACCACAGAGGTCAGGGTTACAGGTCTGAAGTCGTTAAGTCCTGTGGTCCTTGGCTTCTTGGGAACAGGGATGATGGTTGAGGACTTGAAGCAGGCTGGCACGTGACATGTCTCCAGCGAGATGTTGAAAATGTCTGAACACTGGAGACAGCTGATCGGCACGGTGCTTCAGAGTGGATGGGGAGACAGAATCAGGTCCAGCTGCTTTCCGGGGGTTCTGTCACCTGAAGAGTTTATTGGTGTCCCTTTCATGGATGGAAAGAGTTTTCACTGAGGTGGGTGGGGAGGGGAGGACGGTCTATAATGTGCGCATTGGTGGAGGTCAATGGAGCTGGGGCTAATGGGAGGTGTTGTCGGGGATGTTCGCTGTACTGTCCCTTTTGTTTTTCAAAGCAGCAGTAGAACTTGTTCAGGCTAGGTGTCGATTGTTGATGGAGTGGGGGACTTTAGGCTTGAAGTTGGTGCCTTGATCTGCCTTAGCCCTTTCCAGACAGATGTAGAGTTGTTCACTGAGAACTGGTGTTGAAGCTTGTCAGAGTACAGTCATTTAGCCTCTTTCACCATATGGAAACTGTATGTTACTGTATGCTATTGTCCCAATCATTCAAACACATGCAACGAAGAATAATACCAATATATCAATGAGACATGTTGGATGGGACCTTTGAGCATGAGGCAGTTGTGTGTCACAGCCTAATGTGGTTTTGTTGAACTGAATGTGTAGCAGCCTTAGCCTCAGCCTTAGATCAATCCCAATCTTTTTCATATGTGTGACTTCTCTGTCTGAGCAGAGTTCACGCACTAGATATTGCACCGTTGACTTTGCTATATTGTCTAACAAGCAATGCAACATCATTTAGACCGCCACACCCCAGAAAATTGCAAGTTCATTTGCTAGGGCGCATGGTGTGAAAATGACAACTGTGCCTGCATCTAAAAAGCAATGACACAGCCAAACAGCCAAGCATCAGCCAAGCATCTGATGAAAAATTGGTTCATTTTGATTATGGGTTTGTGGTCTGAAATCAGTTTATATCAGATGCAACTTATAGCTAAATTATCTTCATCTGTAATTGAGGTTCTCATGCCCATAATGGATGTCTCAATCAAGCTCCCTCAATCAAGGAAGAGAGAAAACTGCATCCATAAAATAAATTTGCTTATTGTAATATCCAATAGCTGTTAAGAGTCTATGCCTGTACACATGAAGAATCAGCTTAACCAACACTTTCTTAGCTTGTTATACAGTATAAGGATGGTCAGAAGACAATGGACAAATTTGCTACAATGTGTAAAGACAGTAAAAAAGAGGCCTCTAACAGCATCTCAAGTGTACAGATTGTAGCAGGATCAACTTCTGACTATCCGGGTTGCCGATTTCCCTGCCTGCTACTCGCTCATTGCTGGCTCTCAACAGCCAATTACTGCCAGAGTTCGACTATAAGGGCGGGTGACAGGCAGAAAATCGGCCTCTGACAGGGGATTGCGATCCACCCACTTCCGGGTCATCTTCAGGGTCTGTTGTGCTCACCGGCTGCAGGTAGGCTGGCGGTCGCCGCATGGGTTGCATGAGACTTATTAGTTGTCACCACCTTAGATCATTGTTACTTTTAGACTGGTCCGGTGCGGGTCCCGTCACGGATTCCTCCACCTGTACTCTCCCCCCGTGCAACATATGCCTCGAGGACGCTTGGTATACGTGGGTATGTGGACACTATGGCGCAGCCCTGATAATGTCCATTTATTCTGCCGGTTACAGCTCTGTTTCCTACAGGAGCCGCTGTAGGAGGCTCGCTCGGGGCTGCAGTGGTTGGCCGAGCCCCATCAGAAACACTGCTGCTTTGCCTCCAGTGCTTTGCCTTAATTTGTTTTGTGTGCCGCCTCGCTGCCATTGTGTCCACCTGGTGTTCTTACGCAAGCCAGCTACCGGGGAAGATAGCACCGATACCGGATGAACCCATTAACACGGACAGTTTTTTTTCTTCTTTCAGGCGGTGTAGCTGAGGGGGGGTTTCATTCGTTCTGTTGTCTACCCTTCGTCGCAGTTCATCCCTTTAAGTTTGGAGGGTTATTTATTTCTTTCTGGGTTTGGTTAACTTTTGGCTTGTGTTTTTTTTTTCCATTTTGTGTTGATTCTTCTATTATGTCATTTCATCTCAGTTCTTTTGAGTAGTGTTGGCTTCAGTTGCATATGGTTTGTAATTAATTTTGTTTTTGTTATGGTTTGCAATTAAGTTATCTTGTGTTCTGGTGGTTTGTGTCCATTTCATTTGGAATATTGAGTTGTTTGGTTTCTTTCTTTTTGGGAGAATCCCCTACCAATTAATCAACTTCATCTTTTGTTTGCCCCCAGCAGCTGAAGGCCCCAAAGGTGGTGGAGCGGGTGTCGATGGTGGTGGGATTCCCCCCGTGTGCTGTGCTGTTCATCCCTCCCTGGCGTGGTCGTGTGCACTGTGGTGTGTGTGTGTATGTAGGCCACGTAAGAGTGGGGTG
>CAAKHB010005946.1:202460-217853 GCA_901007665.1 Aeoliscus strigatus | reverse complement strand
TGCCACTGGTGAGAATCTATGTTGGGTCATAGAAATGTGTTTTGTGACATGGATGCACCTTGGCTGGTCATTCCTGTCATTATTCTGTGAAGTGGGCCCCCACCCTTACACCCACCCCCCTCAGATCACATAGCACTGCAGCTGCCCTGCTGTATTCCAGACCCACTGCAGAGCTATAATAGGAAGAAGAGGTAAGGTTGCGCAGCTGACGATGCTGATTCCTAAGAGCCAGATCTCTGCACTCCTATTTAAGTCACTGCACAGTCAATCCTGAGAGCTTATTGGTAAAATGTCAACTAGTGACAGCACCCAGGCCTGGACATGAATGGAACATGTGCTGATGGGTGTATAAAATGTATAGAGGTGTAGAAGTGCCACTGGGCTGGATGAATAGCTGTCACAGAAGAAATTACACCATCACAACCTGTGTTGTCATCAGTCCCATTTTCAGAGCAGAGCTTTCACATTTCCATTCTGATAATGTTGATAATGATTATCACAGTATAAAAGAATAAAAATGTACAATATTTTATTTTTCCAGACATGGTTTTTAAAAGTCCTTATCATTCTTTGCAGCCTTCAGGGGTGGGTAATGTGTCACTAACTTCTTGTTGTGCAGATTCACCATGGGGATTAAAGCAGCGATCCCCAGATATGAGCTGTATCTCTACACAGCGGTGCTGTCTGGAGCCTTGATATGGGCCGGCAGTTGGATATTTGAAGCTTCAAGTGGTGAGTAACCTTACGTTTAACAGCGAAAGAAAACTAGACTCCAGCCATGACCCAAACTGTGCAGAACTGTGTTCATTGAGCATATAATCCCCCTCCCCTCCCCAAAGAATGTCTATTAATATGATATCCATTTCAAGATGGTCTAATTACTTGCTAATTATTTTGTTAATGGAGTCATGTCATGACTTAGAACACACTGGTGTACATTTAATTTCAAACATTAGAGCCTGAAATAATGCCAACTGTCTATATCCCGACTGTGACACATGATTCACACGCTGATCTGAATGGCCGGAGTGTTTTCTGGTGAATGGTACTTTCTGTCACAGTCAGACTGGCCAGTTTTCACACATGCTTTTGTCTCCCGCTTTTCCCCCTCTTTTATTTCATCTGTCTTTAAATGGTCTTTTCTTGCTGGTCTGTCTGGAGGCTTTGAGGAAGCTCAGGTCTTCATGCTGCAGTAAACACATATCCTGGTAGTTGAAATCTGGCCGTGAGCCCAGAAGTAAGAGGCTTTCCCCGACTGACCCTCACATTTTGATATCCCGTTTCACAGCCATTAGTGTAATCAGGCAAAGCAGCAGGAGCCAGTGCGGCCACGTGCCAGTCCCATTTGTTTCACATTTGACATTTCTTCATCTGTTCCCTTCTGCGTGAGGATGTGAACCCCAGTTATGCAGTGACCTCCGCCCCTACAAACACTTGACTTATAGATCTGTTTGAAAAGTATGTAGATAATCTAAATAATGTTCAGTGTTCATATTGAATCCTAAATTAAACTGACTAAAGTTTGGGCTCTCATTGACCTAAAGGGTTAACTGCGAGGACTTAAAATCTTATTACACACTTAACTTTCCAATGCTGCTTTGTGTAATCCCACATCTTCCCCTTCTTTACCAAGAGAGTGTAAACAGAAAGGCCTTCAAAGAAACTGTGAAACCAGGATGGCATTACTTTGGCAGAAAAATGGTAAGTTATTATTATTATTATTATTATTATTATTATTATCATTATCATTATCATTATCATTATCATTATCTATTATCTATTATCTATTATTATTTTTAGATTTAAATTTCAACACTATGGTCTCCATTATTTGTCGTCTGTACTTACAGTTGTACTGTGTGCTACGAATGCCTCTTTCTTCGTCACAGGATGTTGCAGACTTTGAATGGATGATGTGGTTTTCAACATTCCGCAATCACATCCTGTTTGCTCTCACTGGTCATGTGATCTTTGCAAAAATCTTCACCCTACTAGCTCCAAAGGTGCGCACACGTGTGCATGTTTGTGATGGAAGTGAATATCAATGAGTTATCGCTGCATGTATGTATGATCTCTTATCTTTTGTCTCTCAGTGTGTTGAATGTGAATATATACATACTGTATATATTTAATGTGCGTGTGTGTGTGATAATATATTTGTAGTTGGGGTTACTGTTGAATTAAATATTTTGATTAAAGATGTGAAATGCAAAGTTAAATTTAATTACTGGTAACCAACTCTCAGATGTACAAATAATTCAAAATATTATGTTTAATGTCTTTATTCGTGAGGTGAATGCTGTTGGATTTGTTACGAATATTTAAAACACAAATATGTTTTAAACATGTTTTCTGTCTTATTCCATGCTTACAATGAAGATTGGTATAGATGGATGTAAGGTAACATTCATAAAAGAATGGATTTTATAACACTTGCCATGCTTTATTTCAATAATTATTCATGTTTTAAACATAATTCATCATGTCCCCATCGTAATAAATGTTTATTTCAGATACACATGTCTGCTACTAACATCGCTGCTGATGTGTGTGACATTAAAACATAACACAAAGACTATCATTGGCTTTAGACTGACGGTGGCTCCTTTTTACCCACAGCACAGATCCTTGATCTTCGGTGTGTACGGCGTTTTATCCGTCCTGGTCACAATGGGTTGGAGCTTCATGGCGCTGGTTCTGTCCCACTGTATCATCCTCTATAGCATCGCCCTGATTAAGAAGAAATGGATGTGCTTTGCTGCAGGTCTGGCTACACTGGCCTCAATCAAGCTGGAGCCCTATAACTCCTGGCAGGTGAGCTGAAGTTCAGCAGCAAAACTGCTGCATTCAAATCCCTGATGGAAAATAAACCTTTGAGAGAAGATGACGGCATGAACCACTGTGACCCGTCCTGCAGGAATCGTTGGTGACTGGATCTTTTGACCTGCAAGACATCCTGTTCTACGGAGGCTGCGGCTTCAGCATCATGCGCTGTATGAGCTTTGCTTTGGAGAACTGCGAGAAGAAGGAAGGCCACTACACATTCCCTGACCTGCTGAAATACAACTTCTACCTCCCTTTCTTCTTCTTTGGACCTATCATGACCTTCGACAGGTACCATGCACAGGTGAGAGGTTAGTGTTAGATTTTTGTTTGATGTGCAGGGTTAAATCATAGTAAGTTCAGTAAGTGTATTACATACTGTAAATTAAGGGAAAACATCCCAACTGATGCTCAGTGTGCTGAGATATTATATTACAAGGCAATGACATAAAACTGACACGTCTGATTCGGCAGGCGAACAACACCAGACTAACCCGAAAGGAGAGGGAGATGTGGAACATCACCACCAAGGCCTTGTTGCACCTGGGAGTCATTCTGATAGTGGACGTCTTCTTCCACTATCTCTACATCTTGACAATCCCCAGTGACATGAAGCTGGTCACCAAGCTCTCTGACTGGTGTCTGGGTGAGTGAGATGTAACGCTGTCGTTCAGTCCACTTTTTTGTTTTGTTTTGTTTTTTTGTTTCATGTTGTATAATGTATAATCTTGTATAATGTTGTTATATGCATTGTGATTTGATGTAATCACTGGAAACAATAGCTTGCCCTCAACACACTCTCTCAGAAAAAATAAAACTTTGAAGAGCACAAACACAACTGATTTGGCGCTATACAAACAAAAATCTGACAAAATCTGAGCTGACACGACTGTGACTTCTGACAGAGAGACAGAACAAACATCTTGCACCATAATGTGATCAGCTACAAATCAGAGGGAGAACATTTTTCTCAAGGTCCTGCGTCAATATTGTTCTCTATTGTTCTGAGGATGCTGTTTTTCACCAGAAACTTTCACTACTATAATGCAGTCGCATTCAACTGATTCATAATATTTGACATTTACCCTGTCAGTCATACTGGGCCTTCTATGTCCAAATACGTTTGTCAAGAATTTAGTAGAATTTGATATGTTGCTGTTGTTTCAGCAGCAGCCATCACTGAATCCTTTCTTCTTTGTGAACCGTTGCAGCTGGTCTCGCTTATTCTAATCTGGTGTATGATTGGTTGAAAGCGGCAGTGATGTTTGGTGTCATCAACACTGTGGCCACACTGGACCACCTGGACCCTCCTCAGCCTCCCAAGTGTATCACCATGCTTTATGTCTTCGCTGAGACGTAAGTGAACTAACGTGCACTCACATGCAACATCATTTTCTGTTGATCACACTGAACAGTGAATTTTTATCAAAATGTTTTTACCAAACGTACCAAAAAGATTTACAAGGATTTATTTTCCAGACACTTTGACAGAGGCATCAATGACTGGCTGTGCAAGTGAGTATCGGAATCACTGCTCGCTGCATCTATGAGTTTATTTCATTCCTCCACCCAGTTGAACCTGAGCTGGTGTTTTGCAGGTATGTGTACGACTACATCGGAGGTGATCATGACAAGATCTTCAAGGAGCTCCTGGCCACCATCTGCACCTTTGCTATCACCACTCTGTGGCTGGGCCCGTGTGAGCTAGTTTACATCTGGTCCTTTTTCAACTGCTTCGGCCTCAACTTTGAACTGTGGGTGGCCAAGTTTTTCTCTCTTCCTCCATTTTCCACTATAGAGGTGAGAAACAAAACTATAGCAACAAACAAACCAACAATACACAGCTTGCAGGTACTAATGGGATTTACATGTGCTGTCTGTTGTCAGGGTGCTATGGGTGAGGCCATGTCACGCAGGATCCGGGGTGTGTTCAATGCTGCCAATTTCTGGGCCATCGTCCTATACAATGTTCTCTCACTCAACAGTTTGGAGTTTGCCAAAATGGTGGCAAGAAGACTTATTTTCAAAGGTAGCTGTCAATTCCATGGAAATAAAGATAGACCAACAGCAGAAACAACTTCGGTCTGCTCTGGGCTTTCATCATACAACAGAAGTGTCACGTACCTTTGTTTTCTCCCTCCTCCCTCCGCTTGTCGTTTTCCTTGCAGGTTTCCCTTGGTCCACCCTGTCAGTGTTACTGGTGACATACTGTGGTGTGCAGCTGGTGAAGGAAAGGGAGCGCCGTGAGGCCCTGAGGGCTGATGAGGAGCAGGCGAAGCAGATCGACGGTGGCAAGGCTAAAGCAGACTAAATGGACTCAGTTTCACCGACTTCATGGTCAACATCCACTCACATTTGTTCCGTCCTCAGCCTGGAGGACTGAACCAGACTGTAACAGGAAGTCGGCATCGACATTGGTCACAAGCTTGTGTTATTGCTTTTGTTTGTCACAAGCAAGGCAATATTTTGAACTGTGATGTTTCCTCAAGTGCACTTGCTGTCGATAATCGCCACGTCCTTTCGCAAAGGTTCTACGATGGTACATTTTATATTTTATTTACAAGAGATTGTTTCACAGATTATAGGTCTGCCAAATATCTATCGATGGTACAGGATTGTAAAGGAACAACGACTTTTGTCCTTTTTTATCATAATATTTATTGTGGAGGTGGTGAAGGTGGTGCCTTAGACCCTAGCCATCACAGTATTTGAAAGGGTTCTAATTGGAAGAGAAAAACTTGAAATGTTGCATAATGTTCAGTGATATAAGAAAAGGTACTTTGCAGGCAGCTGATTGTAATATTCTGTGTGTTTGTTCTGCTGTCACCAAGCACAATATGAGTCATAACAAAGTCTGTTTTGGTGTGGACAGACAATACGATGTCTCTCTAAGAATGTCAAAACAACTGAATGTATTCTGCCGACACTGGAAAGAGCTAATGGCTGTGCTGTACTTTACCACATCACACAGTAGACGTTGTCCTGGTGTGAAATTTCAGGCGGTCTTTTCTTTCGCACATGATCCAAGCTGGCAAAGTACCAACAGGAGTTGGAGGCAAGAAGCCCACCAGAGAATACAGCTCCATCTGATCTTGCATGTGACTGAGCTTGTTGTGTGTCGTCTGCACAGCACGCAGTCCAAAGTTTATGCAGACTGCCTTATCTGTTCTCAGTGTGGGCTTTTTAATTGCCACTGTTTATTTCAAATGTTTGGGACTGGAAATAAAGTTTGGTTTCATTCAGAAGTTGATTTGTCATAGTAGAGGGAAAACGTTTAAAAAATCAATTCAATTATCTTTTCAAATCAATACAGTTCAATTCACGTGGGAAGGTGTTTTCCTGTGTCACCACAAGATGGCCTCCTCTCACCAAATATAAACGCTAACCAACCCATCAGTATTGACACACCAATGTTAATAGTGTTAAGTGAAGCTTTTCTCAGGATATGTATTGACCGAATTCTGCTTCGCCTACTTCCACCTTTTCCAATCTGTTATTCAGGGATGTCTTGGGATTTTCAGCAGATCTCCATGTCTTCAATCAAAGAAAGACACAGTGATTAAATACATTTATTTGCATGAGAAAATGACCAATTATGCTTTAAATATTTGAAAGTAAAACATAAATGTTGTGGGCACTCAAAAGCTTCAGCACTCAGGAATACATTTTGGCTTCATGAAGAGCAAAGGTGTAAATAAATGGAGTTTATGTGCTTCTGTTCCCAGGTTCTTTCCTTCCTGGTTAGTTCCTCCTGAGATATTCCTGCCATGTCAAACATGTTCCACATGTTCCTCATCTCAACCAACAAGGAACAGCCTCCATACCTTGATTGCTATTTAACAAAAACAGGAAATGGTGTCAACTTCTGCAAAAGGCAAAAATATTAGCATTTAATAACTTCCATTGTACATTTTCTAAAATTATTCTAAATCCCTCATTTATCATTTCAAGCAGTCAAACGCATTCATTCAAGTCTCCCTGATGGCAAAGATTGACTTTTTCTGTCCTCTCACGCTCATCTTGTTCAATCCAGAGATTATGAAATTAATTTAGGAAAAGAAGTGTTTCATCTTTTCAACTCTGACTCTAATTTTGAGCACGTATTGTTCAAGTATGGTTAATCCTTAAATTATATCCTTCAGTTGATATTGAATGATGCTGTTGATAAACAGTTACATGATATAAGATAAGTTCTCAGTTGTAAGGGCAAAGGCAAAGTGACACTACACTTCCCATCACTTCTGACGTTTCCATTTGCACTTCAGATGCAAACAAAGTCAACCACAATTACTCATTGACTACATCTGGGTTTGTGCCTTCTGACACACACTTGGCATTTTCAGCCAATGGGTGCAATCAGGATGTACAGTATCTGATAACTGTGGATCAGTTCCATTGGAAATGGAAACAAATATGAATAAACAATTACAGCATTGGTCATGAATGACACTGTTGAATCCTTTAATGTGCTCTGATATCAAGGACACCTCAGTGACAGTTTGGTGAGTATTTTGTATGTCACTGTGGAATCAGGGGATGTTTATTAGTTAACATGTTCATCTTCCATAAGTCGGAAATTAGTCTTTCCCCCACTGATGTAACTTCTCTCCTCAATTTCACTGTGCAATCACCTGCAGTATAATTACATTTAAGTGAACACTGAACTACATCGAAGAAGGATGGATGGATGTGATCCTGTCAAGTTGCCTGGTGAGATGGGAGATTCACCGTGTTACCTCCCCCGTCATTCACCGTGCAGCTGTTTGTGGAGGCCTGTGAGGTGTATAGCTTGTCTCCTAATGGATTCCTCATCGCCGTGTGTCCGATCTAAAAATACTCCTGACTAACATGGTGACTGACAGCCACAGCTGCAGTGCCCAGCCAACCCACGGAAACCAGCCACAGGGAGTAGACTTTTGAGCACTAGCAGTCCTGCTCTGGTGTGAGGAGTACATTGGGTGCCCCTCTTTACACCTCTCCCTTGCGCAAAACCCAACCGCTGACAGACAAAATGGCTGCTCTGACTATCAACCCAGTGGAGCAGCCTCGGATGTACCAGCAGACCTTGCTTCAAGACGGACTGTGTGACCTCTTGGAGAATGACAAGTTTGTGGACTGCGTCCTCAAAGTCCAGGACAAAGAGTTCCCATGCCATCGATTGGTGTTGGCAGCCAGCAGTCCCTTCTTCAAGGCCATGTTCCTGTCAGAGCTGGAGGAGAGCAAGAAGCGGGAGATAGTTCTCAGAGATGTGGAGCCTGGAACAATGGGCTTGATCCTGCGCTACTTATACACCTCTGACATTAATTTAACCGAACAGAACGTTCAGGATATCTTCATGGTTGCCAACATGTACCAGATCCCGTCCATCTTCTCTGTTTGTTTAACATACTTCCAAGAGAAGCTGGTGCTTGGCAACTGCTTGGCTATCTACAGACTGGGGCTTCTGCTGGATTGTCCCAAGCTCGCGCTGGCTGCTCAGGAGTTCATATGTGAACGCTACCAAGTTGTTGTCAGGGACCAGGACTTCCTGCAGCTCACAGCAAGCGAGCTGGCCATCATAATCACTTCAGACGCCCTTAACGTTGAGCGAGAGGAACTGGTGTTTGAATCCCTGATGGACTGGGTCAAACATGACGAGACACATCGAGCAGAGGACCTGCAGAAATTGTTGCACTGCATCCGTTTCAGGCTGATACCTGTGGATTACTTTAAAGAAAAGGTGGAGCGTCACCAGTTTATCCGGTTCAACCAGGAGATAAAGAAGGAGCTGGATTTGGTCAAAGATGCTTACAAAGGTCGTCTCCCAAAGCCCAAAAAGCTCAGCAGGGACAGCACAGGAGATGGGAATGAAGAAGAGGAGGAAGATGAGGAAGATGAGGGCTACCTGCCCGGTATACTCAACAACAACCCTCGTTTTGGGATGTTTGAGATGAACTTGTTCCTTATGATCAGCGACACAGGGACTGTGGCCTATGATCCAGTTGGAAATGAATGCTTCATGGTGTCGGACTCCACAGAAATTCCCAAGAACCACTGCAGCCTGGTGACGATGCAGAACCAGGTGTTTGTTGTTGGTGGGCTTCTCTACAATGAAGACAACAAAGACGAACCATTCAGCTCATACTTCCTGCAGGTGGGGCATCATCATTAAGAACCATCAATGCCTCTTTATGAAATGTTTTTCACTTTTTAACTTGTTTTTCACCCCCAGTTTGACCCAGTAAGCTCAGAATGGTTAGGGATGCCCTCACAGCCCAGCCCCCGCTGCCTGTTTGGGTTGACCGAAGCTGAGAACTCCATCTTTGTTGTTGGAGGAAAGGAACTGAAGGACGGCGAGCACGCCCTGGATTCAGTGCTGATCTATGACCGACAGTAAGTACAAATAATATCATCCATGCCGTGGAACTGCAAACAAATTACATGCATACCGTGCATATATGGGGTACTCCTTCACTGCCTAGTTAACATATGTGTTTAATGGTTTCTGTATTGGAAAGCAAATAAAAACTCTATATATAATTCATCTAACAACACAACCCTCAAATCAAAAGAGATATAAAATGAGTTCCAATTTCTTGGATTCGTGCCTGTTCTCAACATTCATCGTTTCAATTGTGTGTATTTCTGCACAGATACCCTCTAATACTGCTTACGATGTTCTGTCCATTTATTTCACACACAGGTCCTTCAAATGGGGTGAGTCGGACCCTTTGCCGTATCAAGTGTACGGTCATGGAACAGTGTCACACAAAGGTCTCGTCTACGTTATTGGAGGAAAGTCTGAGAGCAAGTAGGTGGTGTTCCTGATGGTTTAACATGAGCTTCAATGTGAAGCGCAACAGCAGTGAAACAACTCTGAAGTCATGTAGCATCTGGTCAATATCTGAGGGACACTGCTGGCATTTTACACAGTACATCCTGAACATGTCATTGTCATTTTAGTCGTGTATTATTTGACTTATTGTATTGTATTCCACCCCTACTAACAGACTGTGTTAAATCTTTTCAATGCAGGAAGTGCATGAGGAGAGTGTGTGTCTACAATCCCACTAAGTTTGAATGGAAGGACTTGGCCCCCCTCAAGACAGCCCGCTCGCTGTTTGGCATCACTGTCCACAGAGACCAAATCTTTGCAGCAACAGGGGTCACGGACACAGGTCTCACCAGCTCTGTGGAGGTCTATGACATTGCAAGCAACAAGTAAGACAGTAGTTCTTTTATATGACCACTGTAGACATCTGTCCATAGAAATGACTCATGAAGCGTAAAAAAAAAAGCAGATCATTAGGTCATAAACTACTGCAGCTGTGTGTGTTATGTTGTATTGTGTGTGAGTCACAGTGTCCTTCATCGCTTACTTACTCTGTGTGTGTGTGTGTGTGTGTGTGTGTGTGTGTGTGTGTGTGTGTGGCTAAAGGTGGTCTGAATTTACTGAGTTTCCTCAGGAGCGCAGTTCCCTGAGTCTGATGTCGATGGGGGGCTTGTTGTATGCTCTTGGTGGTTTTGCCATGATGCCCAGTGAAAACAGTGACGAGTCTGTGCCAACAGAGATGACTGACATATGGAGGTATGAACTGATTCATTAGCTCTGTCTTACCAGTGACGGCTGGGTCACAGAGGTTCAGATGGTTTAAAGGAAATCAGATAGACTGGTCTTATTTACAATAGTAAAATATTTTCCTTAGAGAGGTTTTGTCTTCTTCACTGGCTGTCCGTTTGTCTGTTATCTATGTCAGATGGTGTTTGCCCATGATGTTCCTCTAAATTGTCCAATTTGTGATTGAATCCAAATAAACAGCCTACCTATAAAAAACATTATATAAAAATTAAAATAAAGAATACTGAGCCTATTGTCATTTGGCAGGAACATGCCAAAAATAAAAAGCGTAAAAAATACTTTACAATGCATTCCTTATCCTTATTCCTGTAAACCCTGCAGTAAATTATTAACAGCGCATGGGAAAAATCCCCATCACATTAAATCATTCTTTGTAGATGATAAAGAGTGGGATTATAGCTAATCTGGGTACGCTTCAGAAAGTCCCGACACTTACATATTTATCTTCCCCACAGATTTGATGAGTCAGAAAAGTGCTGGAGTGGGATTCTACGAGAGATCAGCTATGCAGAGGGCTCCACTATTCTTCCAGTGCGTCTCAACACCCTGCGTCTCACCAAGTTGTAACAGGCTGTTATTGATGTGACATTGACAAAGGTGAGAAGTGATTCATTCATTTTAGACACTGGCCCAAAATTACCTCAGTATATTATATTTTACTGGAACACAATTTCCCTGAGAATTAGTGTTTTTTTTGACTGTCTGACAGCAGAGGGAGACAAATTCACATTTATCTACTATACCTGGTTACATTTATTTGATAAAAAACTGCAATTTGTACATTTGTTGTTGTTTTATTTCATGGACTGTGATAAGTAATCTGTCTGCTTTGTTTAAAACAGAAATAAAGATAAAGGCTGTTTCAGTTTATTTCACTTTCTGTTCATAGAAATAGAAATCCATTAGAATTCCAAAGTGCAAATGGTTTTATTCATCTTTATATTTTGTTCCATAACATTGTTACAGTGCATTTCACTGTACTGAGAAACAAGCCTGCACCATATCTACACAACATATACATGGCAACACAATGGAGAAATCACTCAACATGATTGAACATGATGCAAATACCAGGAGTGAGCGACAGTTTTAAATGTAAACATCGATTTCCAGTTGACACCTGAGTACAACACGTCATCACCACAAAACCTGTCATATACCACACTATATACAACACCTGTGTATATGAGGTACTTTCTGTAAGTTTCACACACGCGCACACACACACTCAAAGGAGAAGTGAAATAAATGTTCAACATAATATACAAGGACCATAAAAAACATCATCCCTCTCGTCAGGCTATCACATGTCCTTTCTAATTGTCCTAGGGTCCATATACTAGTACTCCAAATAGGGTCAGGTTACTAATAGCACTTGCACATGAACATGAGGGGCAGATGTGTAAAAACATATACAGCTTTCAATGAACAATTCATCAATCTGGAAGTTTTCGCTTAAAGTTGTGGGATGCTTTGAGCTAATGAGCTGATGTTATCCAGTTTCTACATACTGGAAACACTGACCTGATGATGACACCACATGTAAAGGTAGATCTCACTCTGAGGAACAACCTGTGTGTGTACTTAATCATCACTAACCCACCCATCCCATAGCAAAGACAATTCACTAACAGATATCTATATTTAATCTGGGAATGCACGACCGAATAGAACAGCATTGTCCATGCCGTTCATTTGCTAGGGGTAACAGAGATTACTCTGTTGCCACATTATTCCCAATGTGGTGAAATGTGCACTCATGGAAAATGTCCAATCCACCTGTGACAGTTACAATGAAACTCATCATCTGCTCAGCAGCTGTGTATATGAGACAAAACTCAATGCCTCAGCGATGGGAGATAAATTTCACCAGCAGTAGTTACAGCGTCTCCTCTGGAATGTCATCTGGCAGTGATTCAGTAGAGTATTGGCCACAAATAAAACAGGAGAAGGACATCCAGTGCACTTTCATGCTACAGATTCCTCCTCTGTGACTGCTTGCTGAAGCAACCAGACTCGTTCATGTTGCTAACACTGATCCCCAATGCAACAGGGGCCATTAGGTTAAGTGCTCGGAGCCCTCTCATTAAAAAAAAACGTCCCTTTTAATAAACATCTTGTGTCATGAAGAACTCAGCTTATCTCTGGCTCTGTCCATCTGTTGTTTCACATCTAATGCAAAACACTTGACAAAAATCCCTTTCTTTTTAATCCACACAGTGGTCTTGAAGCTCCACACACTCTTCTCATTACACGACCATTATGGACACACACACACTGAGAAGTCCTCCTTCAGGCCTGTAGAAGGACTCTGTCTGCGGACATATCAGTAATACCTGTATGGAGCAGGTATGGTGATCTAATCCACCCCAGCCTGTGAAAATGACCATCATCGTGTTTGTAAAGTTGCCTATTATATAGTTAATACACGTACACAATAATCAACACAAAATATGAATCAATTATCATCATAACATTATAATCACTAACCAATTCTAATTCCTTCTCATTAAATGGTAGTTGTGTGTTTTGTCAGAGAGCAGAGAGGTGCTCCTGACCAGCTGACGCCCGGCGTGTGGTCGGGCTACATTTGGTCAACATGGTGATCTGGGTGTTGAAGTTGTGTCCGTTGCTGCCAATGGACGGTTGCTGGTATTTAGTGCCAGCACCCAGAAACCGCTGCAACATCCATCTGCGCCACTTACGCTTAATCTCCGCCTGTACCTGCAAAAGGAGGGGGCCAAACAGGATAAAGGGCGCGTGGCATTAAGAGGGTATGAGGGTAAGAGGCTGCAGATTTTAGTTACACAAGAGGAAGAGGTGTGCTACTCACCTCGCCGTTCAAAAAACAGTAGAGAACAGCAACAACTAAACCCTGAAGGACAGAGAAGACAAAGCACACCGTCCAAATAGAACTGTTGTAAAGAAATACCAGTATGACAGCTAGGGCAATCATCCAAATATTTGTGTATGAATAATGATAAGATTATGACCACAGGAGGGCTCAGACAGGAGAAGGCTTGAATCTCTGGGAAAATGTCCCAGGAGAGCTCATGCTGAGTTAAAATGGTTATAAATTGTAAATACTTTCCATTTCTAGTTTTCCATGACTGCGCTTGGCTCTTCGCTTCTAAACCCAATTTAATACACAGTAAATCAAGAACGTCATTATTCCAGCTCAGAAATATGTCAGAGGAAAAAAACTTTCAGTTGAACCAACTGTGACTTGTTGTCATGTGATTTGAGCACCAAACTACTGTTGTTTGAGGAGGTGTGTGTCTGTCGTGGCTTTGAATGTGATAAAATGCAGGAGAACGTACCTGAAATGACCCCAGAATCAGATCAAACACCATCCTCATTTGCGAGGGGATGTGGTCAGGGATGAAAGCAAAAATGATGTAGTTTATCCCAAAGAGAGGAATCAGCAGCAGCGTGGATTTGGCCAATCTCCTGAGGCAGACCATGCAAAGAGAAGGTTCGTGTCTGAGAGTCGTAGTTGTGACTGGGAACTATAATTGTTTGTCACTCTCACGTAAATACTTGTATTCTATACTAAATCACCTACGAGTACTGATTGGATTCCTTTCTTCCAATATCAGGGCAGTTCATTTTCTGCCGCAAAATGCGGATTATGCAAATGAAGAGGATGAAGTTCACCTGTCAATGGAGACAACAGTGGGACTGATGTACAGAGTTGTACAGCAAATATATGAACACATGACCCACACTCACCAGTATGGTGATTAGAATGGGTGTTTTGATGATCCACCACGGTTTGTCGTCAATTGTTTCCCAGCATCTGATAGACGACGTGAGAAAGTCAATGAGGCAGTAGCTTTTCAGCAAAATACACCGTGGAACGTCAGCGTCAGCAACATCAGCAACATCAGCATTTATGCCAGAAGGTTAAACATTATTCGCTATCTACCACTCGGCACAAACTGGAAATGAGGCTAACAGGAATGAACCTAGAAGGAACAAAGCCACCACGTAAATATTGACCACAGGAGGGCGCCAACGAGTTTCTTCTTTCGCAAAATAGTGGATGATAGGCGATTTATTGAGAGAGTACATTTCTCCTGGGTTAGTTCTCTGTATGATGCAGATGTAAAACAAAAACCGTATGTCCACATTTAAATGTAGTGGTTTTTGTTAATTAAAATAAATCCTTAATATCAAGAATACTTAAATCATATATGTGGTAAAACAGATGAATGATTCTTGTCTCAAGTGTCCAAACTTTGGGTAAATACTGGATGAGCTTACGTCTGTTTAAAATTCTGCTATCAGAATTTTGTGAAACCTACTTAGTTCTCCTTGGTTCAACATTAAGTCACATTATGTTACAGAGTAAAGAAATACTCACCCGGGATCATTTAAATAAGCCTTGGTTATCACCCATGCTGATATAAAAATGGCTGGGGCCACTGCAAATGACACATGAAACATAAACAGCATTGGTTGTAAATGGATTTAACATTCAAATCATCTCTGCCCCACAGGGAGGAACACTCATTTATGTGTCCAAACAAACGTGGCGAGGACCAAATATGACCGTGAGGTTTGAGACTGTATACACTGTTAATCATTTTGATTTTACAGCATTACGTAACATTGGATTTTGGGTTTGCTTATCATTTTTGACAGGACTCATATGTGCTCTGTGTCAATAATAATTTGGCCAGGGTAGTCACAGGCTTGTTTCATTCCCGTTTATTGAGCTACAAAGGTTGGGAAAAATTTGGGGAATGGTTGTATATTTTTTCAATAAAGATGGCAGCCCAACTGATACATTTCTGTGAATAGACTAAATTTTAAGGAAGAAAAACAGCGAATTCATATGCAAATGAAAAGCTACGTATATTAGAACATGCACTCATAAATGCATTTACATCAGTATTAATGCATGCTGAAGTGAAGACAAGAGGGAAAGTGGAAATTAATGTGTTATG